>AYEL01089924.1:0-18459 GCA_000484575.1 Olivierus martensii | reverse complement strand
AAAAAAAATTTGAAAACTGTACATGATAAAAATAATTGCGAAATATTTATGTAAAAGTTTTCTTTTACATAAATATTTCACAATTAATATTGTAATTTTTATTCAAATATACTGATGAGGAGTAAAGGCAGTTTAGACCTTCAACTCGAAATGCATATAAGGCAGAGTTGATCGAGAAATAGACTAGAATTCTTGCTATACCCTCCATATTAAACAAGTGAAGAAGAAGAAATAGATCAGAAGAACTATAAATAAATATAAAAGTTTCTTTCGTTAAATGTTTTCTTTCAGTAACAATACTTATAGTAAACATAGGAACCTGAAATATTGTCATTTATTCGGATGGACATAGGGAATTTAATTTAAGAAAAAGTTTGCTCCTATTATACTGTAACTATACTCTAGACTACATATCTGAATGGTCCAATGGCTTTCGGATTAATTTTATTAGAAAGATCATATACGACTTGTCTTGTGCTGTGTATTACTTTTCTATCTGAGAAAGATCTTTCCATTTTTCGAATTTTTCATTTAGGATTCATTTGAAAATTTTTCAAAAATTACTGGGATTCATTATGCAAAAATTTCAGCTTTTGCAAAAAAATGCTGCTTGAAATCGGATTTATTATATTTACGATTAATCTGAATTTTTATGAAGTTCGCCCTCATTAAAAACTTGGGTGTAAATGGATAAATAAATAAATAATTTCTAGTATATATTCATCGGAAAATAATTTCTAATAACCAAAATAATTGATTACTGTATTTTGTCATAATTAATTCTAACAATGATATAGTATAATATCTCCCCCATTATTAAACCTCTATCCTGGATAAACTAAGCAATGGAAGAAAATGAAACATGCTTACTGATTAAGGAAAGAAAGCTATTTACTGACAAGCAATCGGATTTTCGGTATATCATCATTTTCACTACAATTTTAAATGACAAAATCATTGAAAATAGTACTTGTAACCGTTTTTCGACATTGTTTATAAGTATACAACATTAATTTATTCTGTGTAAATTGATGTTACACACTTTTGACTTTAAGTAACTCCACAAAGGTTACTTAAAGGCAAAAGTTTCCCTCCACAGACCTCGAACACTACCGTAGTTGAAACGGGTTATCATCCAAAAGATTGCTGCTATTCCTCAAGGAATGATATGTCTGAACTTATCTCAAAGACTGAGTGATTGTTCAAGAAGTGGTGGCTGCCATCTTAAAGATGCTCTCTTCAAGACCTGAGATTTTGGTGGTCATGATTGATGTTTAGACTTGTAAATAATGCCAAAAAATCGCCAAAAGTGCTATTTTCAGTAATTTTTGTCACTAAAAATTGTAGTGAAAATGATGATGTACCGAAAATCCAATTGCTTGTCAATAAATAGCATTCTTTCCTTAATCAAATCACAAGTTGCACAATTAGAAAGAGACGCTCTTCTAGACGACATCTAGCGAGAATATATTACTAGACAACATCTAGCGAGATACATAATATTGTAAAGTTGTAAGGCTGTGAGTTGTAACTTCCTTATGCTGCATAATTATCGACTTGATAATTACGCAGCAGAATGAAGTCACAAAATGTTCTTTAACAAAAGATACAATGACTTGGAGTGATTTGTGAATTAAAGTATCAAAGTAAATAAGGGTGCTAGACTTGGCTCTCATGATATCTCACAACTTTTTACAGATAAAGAGGCACGAGACTTGGCTATATTTTTACATGAAATGTTTTTTGATGAGATTTAATTATCTTTCTATAAACATTAAAAATATTTAAATAATTTAATTAGGATATAGTTAAAAAATATATTTATCTATAGAATAAGGACATAATGTTCAATTGTGAAACAAAATAATGTAACGATGTAATGAAAGCCTAACAAAAAAAAAAAAAATGCCGAATATTATGTAAATCAGTACAAAAAAAATTTGAAAACTGTACATGATAAAAATAATTGCGAAATATTTATGTAAAAGTTTTCTTTTACATAAATATTTCACAATTAATATTGTAATTTTTATTCAAATATACTGATGAGGAGTAAAGGCAGTTTAGACCTTCAACTCGAAATGCATATAAGGCAGAGTTGATCGAGAAATAGACTAGAATTCTTGCTATACCCTCCATATTAAACAAGTGAAGAAGAAGAAATAGATCAGAAGAACTATAAATAAATATAGGAGTTTCTTTCGTTAAATGTTTTCTTTCAGTAACAATACTTATAGTAAACATAGGAACCTGAAATATTGTCATTTATTCGCGAGAATTATACTGTAACTATACTCTAGACTACATATCTGAATGGTCCAATGGCTTTCAGATTAATTTTATTAGAAAGATCATATACGACTTGTCTTGTGCTGTGGATTACTTTCCTATCTGAGAAAGATCTTTCCATTTTTCGAATTTTTCATTTAGGATTCATTTGAAAATTTTTCAAAAATTACTGGGATTCATTATGCAAAAATTTCAGCTTTTGCAAAAAAATGCTGCTTGAAATCGGATTTATTATATTTACGATTAATCTGAATTTTTATGAAGTTCGCCCTCATTAAAAACTTGGGTGTGGATAAATAAATAAAATGGATAAATAAAATAAAATGGATAAATAAATAAATAATTTCTAGTATATATTCATTGGAAAATAATTTCTAATAACCAAAATAATTCATTACTGTATTTTGTCATAATTAATTCTAACAATGATATAACTAAAAATTTTGGTAGGGATATAGCAAATTTGAAGTGAAGACGGTAAGTTTTAGCTAAAACATGCCTCTAAAAGTGCTGAATTTTTATTGAAAAATTACTATTTTGCTCAGAAACTATGAAATTTTGGTAGGGATATAGCAAATTTGAAGTGAAGACGGTAAGTTTTAGCTAAAACATGTCTCTAAAAGTGCCGAATTTTTATTGAAAAATTACTATTTTGCTCAGAAACTATTCAATGAAATATAAAAATTTTAAATTTCATTTTTGTTTGCCTTATCAAAAAGTCATACAACTAGTATAAAACTGTTCTCAAAAAATTCTCTTTAGGAACAGTTTGAATGAAAGAAAGTAGAAGAGGAGTATTTTATCAAAAACTCCCATGGCCAAGTAAGAAAAAGGAAGAAAAAAAGAATTTTTTTCACAACTCAGCTTTTAAAAGATTTGAAAATTTTAGTAGGATCAGATTCTGTACCTCTTTTAATAGACAGAAAAAACACCAAACAAAAACATAGTTACAAAAATTTTTATTTTTTTCACAACTCAGCTTTTAAAAGATTTGAAAATTTTAGTAGGATCAGATTCTGTGCCTCTTTTAATAGACAGAAAAAACACCAAACAGAAACATAGTTACAAAAATTCTAGTAGCGGTAATAAATTGTTTTTAATATATATTTTTACACCCAATGTGTTCAGTGCATATTTTTACGCTCCAAATCAAAAATAAGGTATAACAGTATGATATGTAAAAAAGTTTACAAAATCAACATCAATAACCAAAAGGAAAAAATAATAGACATACAAATTGATAAACTGTGCAAAGGTTGCTTAAACATTCAGAAAAAGATAAAAATTCTTATCTTTTCCTTTTTCTCGTCATGCACGATTTTTTTTTTTTTTGTTTTTATAAAATTCTCGTATTCAATTTTTTCTTATTTGTTCAGCATTTTCTTTTTTTTTATTGCTCTGGTAGGAACATTTTTCTAACTAGTAAATTAAAATGTCTTTCTCATCTAACGAATCTGTTCTCTTTTTTACAAGTCATTAAAAAAATTTCCGCATCAATAGTTTTTTCTAAATTAAATTTTGTTGAATAATAAAAGAAATATAAAAAATTGATATGTTTTAATTTTATACCAGTAAATTTAATTTAGAGAGGGTTTAATTTAAAATTAATTTATATTTTAATTTTTTATTTCCTTCTAAGTTTCTAATAATATTAAGTCTTAATCACCAATTATTCTTGCTTTCGGAAGTTCAAACATTAAAGTTTTAATTATTTCACTACAAATCTATATATAATGCAGATTTTATTGACTTAGGTTTACACAAGAATAGATTTTTTCCTAGAAGTTTAATGCTTTGGTTTAATACTCAATTCAAATAATATAGTTTCTTCTTTAAATATATTAATATTGTACAGGGTAAGGAAGGGCTGCCGAAAGAAATTTTCAGGCCCGTGAAAAGCGTATGGTCCGGCCCCCACTTAAAAAGTGCATCACTTTAGTTTAATAACAGGGTAAGGAAGGGCTGCCGAAAGAAATTTTCAGGCCCGTGAAAAGCGTATGGTCCGGGCCCCACTTAAAAAGTGCATCACTTTAGTTTAATAAAAATGCCATATAAAACATTAAACATTTATTTTAAAAAGTGTACAATAAATTAAAAATTCGATACATTACACTATGCAATATATAAAATAATTTATTTTGGCAGGAGTGCTTTGGGTAGTAGACAGTGCACTTTGGCGGCGGCCTGCGAACTATCGGATGCGTTATATGACACGTCAGAGCCCGACGGTCGGACCCTTTTCGATGCCGGGCCCTTGACAAAAGTCTCGGATGTTACCCCCTCTCGGCGGCCTGGGGTGAGGTATAATATAGTAAGCATATGTTTCATTTACTTCCATTGCTTAGTTTATCCAGGATAGAGGTTTAATAATGGGGAGATATTTATGCTCCATCCTGTATAAAATACACAAAATAGTTACTAAAATAGTATAATAATACTGTATAATGTTTAGTTTTAAACTAAGTCTAAGTATATTTGCAAGCACACCTTGAATATACAGGGTGTAAATTATCTCCTTCAAAAAAACTACACTACGACGTAGACGAAATTCAGGCGATTAAAGTGATATAAGACACTTGGGGTCGCAAATCGCAAGCAACGCCGTAAATTGAACCTCAAACTAAGCTGAAAGTCTCGTAAGTAGGCAGTACTCGCTGAGGGTAGCGCTCTTGGTACAGTCGTCTTGCTGCCAGTGCATTACCACGAGCTTCGCCAAAACACATGTACATGTTGGCTAACTCGTTGTTGTCAAACTGATCCATAAGAACAGTGTACCTTGTCGAACTGGTTAAACTAAATTAACAGTCAACGGCGCAGTTTTTCTGCAATGATGTAGCAGCTCTTCTCCTTCGCCCTAAGTAGCGAGTACTGCCTACTTACAAGACTTTCAGCTTTTTGAGGTTCAATTTACGGCGTGGCTTGCGATTTGCGGACCCCAAGTGTCTTATATCATTTTAATCGCCTGAATTTCGTCTACGTTGATCCGAAGTGTTTATATCACTTTAATCGCCTGAATTTCGTCTACGTCGTAATGTAGTTTTTTTTGAAGGAGATAATTTACACCATGTATATCAAACTTTCGGATGATATTTTCAATAATTCAACATTTCTAATTTAATATTATTTCCGAATTTGAAAATCAAACAGCTGCAATCATGAATTTTTAAAATTCTATCTTTAAATCTTGATTGGTTTCGATTGCAAATAAATCGATTTTATGTTACTAAATTCGATTAACGTAATCTATGTAGGCCTACCTAATTTTAATTAAAACTGAGCTTTATAAAATGGATATATTCTCATCAAAATGTTTCAGAATTTTATATGAAGAATTATCTATATTAATACTAGAAAATTTTATATAAATGAAATTTTTAAGAATGTGTAATAAGCAAGTATGATCTACAATATGTACTGTATAATTTTATCGAAATCTATTAATAGGTTTATAAAATTTTCAAATTTTAGTAACAACTTCAGGATAATTGTAAAAAATGTAATTCTGCCTATAATCAAAATTGATCAATAGTTCACAGTAAAAAATATTTTCGTTTTCAAAAGAATTACCTGACTTACATTTAAATATTTTGATACTGATTGTAAAAATATCAAAATATTTTATTTTTTTAACTTTAGCTATATTTTTGTTAAGTTACTGGCTTTAAAATCTTAAAACACTTTTAATTACATTTGGATGCCTATACTTATATCTGAAACCATCAGAATTATTGAAAATATTACAGTCAAATTTAGTTCATTTAATTCAAAGTCCTAGCGGAATATTGATTCAAATATGCCACCGAGAAATTTTTTAAAATTTAATTTCATTTAATACGGCCACAAAAAATATCGCCTAATCTTGAACACTATTTAATTAAAATTTTAAAGTTTGCATTCAGTATAAAAGTACAAAAATTTTATTTTTCAAGTTATAATGATATAAGAACTGGTGGAAATAATGTGATATAATTTGATATATTGTATATCTAAAAATTTAACAAATAATATGCTTTTTGACAATTTACAAAATTTTTCTTTTTTCGAGTTTCGAACATGGGATTTTATTTATTCTATTAACGCAGTAGAGTAAAGAGTATTTAAATATAAGCTAACGGTTATTTCATATCAAGTGAAGTGACTTAGGGATTCCCGCTTGACCCTCTTCAATTTTGTTGAAACTTGATATGAGAGGCGGTGGAAGACTAAGAAAAACCTGGTTAGAAGGGATCAAAGCTCAATCAGGTCACAACTTATAACGAACTGTTTCACATTGCAGAAAACCGACACAAATGGAGAGTCAACCAGTCTTCGACAGAAGAGGATAAGTCAATGAGTTGGTATGAATATGCATAGAAAGCCGTGAAAAATTTCAATTCAAGTAATGGTGTGTTTGAAATAGCGAGGTCTTTTTTGTGAAGATCATCTATGTAATTCGAATTCAATCACGAATAATTTTTAAAAGTTTCAAATACGATTGCTGCATAATCATAACACATAGCATTCTGAATCTTTGTAAGCCTGTTCATTTTTTTGTACTAATCCAAAAAATTTGTTATTAAATATCATAAAGTCATTGGTAAATTTGACTAATGTTGAAAACAAATATCTGAGCGTTTGACACTTTGAATTTATTTTTTTTATGTTACGATTGGAAAAAGTAAATTTTGAACTACAAGAATAATAGTTTTTTAGTTTTGAGTCTTGAGGTTCTTCAAAATTATACCACTTGACATGGAATGACCCTAATTAATAATTTTAATCCTAAAACATCAAATATAATATTTGAAATTGTTCACTATTTGATAAATTAATTAAATTCGATTATAATTTTATTCCTGTTGTATGATGTGGGGTTTAAACAATAAATAATTGTTACAATTAAAATTTTAAGGCTACCATTAATTCTTTCAATTTTAAACTGACTTTAAATTTTTTCTTCAATTAAGTGAATAAATAAAGCATTCACATAAAATCTTGATGAGCTTCGAGAATTAGTGCTGAAACATAGAATGACGGTATTCAACAACAAATTATAGAATTTACTCTACATCATTTTGAAAATAGATAAGAAAATCTGATTTTTCTTACTGATTATTATTGAACATTATAAACAACCAAATCTGTATTCTTTTAGGCTCCATTTTTCATAGTAAAAATCTATCATCATATTATTTTTGAATAATCTTTAAATAGTAGTTTAAAATAAAGAGCTTTTAAAACCTATCAGAATTTTATTTTTATATTAGATAAGTATCATTCAGAAATCAATGTAAAAGATATTATTATTTCTATGATTAATTCATTATTAATGAATTTATAGATGATGATGATAATGAATTCTTTCCTTGACGACAGCGTCGAAGTCAGTATTGAGTCTATGGGAGCGGCGTATTACCAACTTTTGTAACGGTATTAATGCGAACAGAACAATCAATTTCTATATAAAAGATAACATTGTCAATAAGAACGGTGTTTATTTTTACATAATTGTGCCTCTGGGTTTTCAATTTTCAGTTTCGAATAAGCATTTCAAAGTATTTGCTTCGTTTGACAGTTAATCATGCAGCCTTTCGAGAACAATTTAAAATTACAACTTTCCGACATTTTAAAACAGTTAAATCGATAGGAATGCACAAAACTTCATTGCGCATCTGATCATTGTATATATTATAGACATACATAATTTACTACATGCTAAAATTATATAGCTGATTTCGAAAATTGTCATTATGGCAATTTACTGTAACATCGCAAATAATTTAATGAACTATATCATCGGCGTTGTGATATAAATGAATTTCGGCTCTCCCATAGACTCAATACTGACTTCCGATGCTGTCGTCAAGTGTAGTTTGTAATAGAACAATATACTGAAATAATTAATTCCAATGTAAAATGCGAGTTACTTTACATGAATAATAATATACTAGTGACAGTTATTACTTAATGAAATTTAATTCCATGATTTATGCAATTTACTAAATATTTTGACTTTTATTTAAAACATTTTTTTCATCATAATTTTAAGTCATTGTCCGAATATTTAATTATGAAAGCTATCTTTTAGTTATTAATCACATTTATTATTAATTATGCTATTTTCTATTATTGGAAATGCAATATTTAAATTATGATACTGTAATCTTTCGATATTTTTATGCAGATATTAAATTGTGAATTTTATATATTTAAATATCAATAGTTTGTTTGTGTCTAAATCGTTCTGATGACAAATATAATATACATATAAAACATATATAATCTAATTCAATCGTTCAATACTTCAAATTGACTGAAAATTCATATGTTTGATGTTTAATTTGACTTTATACAAAATTTATTTAATAATCATTCATAATTTCAGATATATCACGCCTTGATGATGATGCATTTACGTATATTACACTAATATATCGAAAACGCATTTTTAGAAGAAAGAAAGAAAAAGAAAAGTCATCATCAGCTTTTAAATTAATTAAATTTATATTCAATTATTAAGAAGAAAATCTGCTAAAGGACAATGTTATTTCTGTAAAAATTTCAGAATCCTAAACATGTCTCTGTAATAATTGATTAAGAAAGTTTGTTAACATTTCTATGATAATTAAATAGTCATTTCTGAAATGAATTGAGTGAACAAACATTAATCGAGACAAATTAAATCAATTTTCTCTTTATTAAATCTTTACAAACATACACGAATAGAAAACAAACCAAATATGATTACTATCTACAATTTTTGTCATTCTTATTGAGATATTTTCAGTAAATCTCATTTCTTTAGAAATAAAAAAAGATAACCAAAAAATTTCACCGCCTTTCAAATTCCAGATCCTATTTTTTATCATCATTTCACCGCCTTTCAAATTCCTCATCCTTATCTATTTATTAGTACCAAAGTAAATATCTTAAAACGTTAAATAATATATGTATCCTTCATAAAATAAATATATATAAAATATTTTTAAAATATATTTTGAAAGGAATAAAGCTTCTTTTAACTTCCATGATTTGCTACTGTATTGTTTCATGCTGATAGACAAAAAACAGACTGATAATACTAATACAATAAACAAAGTTTGTAATATTTACTTATATATATTGCATACACAATATATATAACATGAAATTTTCTATATTTCTTTTTTATTTAAAAACACTAATTTTCAAAATTTTACTTATATATATTGTGTGTGCAATATTTATAAGTAAATATTACAGATTTTAAATTTTGAAAATCTAGTGTTTTTAGGTAAAAAAGAAATATAGAAAATTTCATGTTATTAAAAAAGAAATGTTTTAGAATTGAAATTGAATTCAAAACTATTAATGCTTATATGTTCATTCTTTTAGATAGGTATAAATCACATAATTGTGTTCATTAACAAAGCAGATGAAGTTGATTCAGAAACAATTGAACTAGTAGAAATGGAAATAAGAGAGTTAATGACTGAACTAGGCTATGCTGGTGATGATATCCCTGTGGTAGTTGGATCTGCTTTAAATACTCTTCAGGTAAATTTAAAGAATTTTATGTTTTATTAAATTTTAAATGTGATTAAATATAGTTTTTTATATTTTCATATTGTTTATTAAATTTTTAAACTATAAAATTTCATAACATATTAAGCATATATAATAGAAAAATAAAACAAAAATAATTCATTTTTAATACATATCAAGCACAGAAGCAGGAAAAAATTTATTCCTTTCAAAAGCATTTCAATATTACATTTATGTAGTATTAATTCATTTTTAATGTTTGAGTTCTATTCTGTTTTATATATTATGTATCTGAAAATTTTCTATTTAAAACATTCTAAAATTTCAAATAAATTAATTTATATAAAGAAATTCAAATATTTTAAATTTATTATTTGCACATAGAAAATAATTTATATAAATATGATAAATCTAGTTAAGATATTGACAGTTCAAAGATAAATCCTAAAATAAAAGTAGTAATAAAATATAAAACATTATTTCAAACTTAGTAAACAAAATAACATTTCTCAGAATTAACTTTAGTTATCATTTTTCTGATTGTAGAAAAAATTCTATTCAGTCAATTCTTTTCATTAGAATGATTAAGATTAGAAGACTAATAAATACATTAGAAGCTTGATAATGTCCAGAAGATAATCTAAATTTAAAGAAAAATTTATGATAATTTGAAAATGAATTATTATATAAAAATTTATTTCTCATAACAAACATTACTTCTAAGTTTATCTGCAAAGACATTTTTGACTATTTGTAAAATAATTAATTATACTATATTACAACATATTATAAAAGATCTATTAAATACATACAAGGGGAAACCAAAAAGTTTTTACCTTCGTTATGACCTAGATATGCTAAAAATCTGAAATTTGGTTCTCCAACTCTTCCTTTTCTACATATCCACATCCTAGGGCCACACACTTCTCATACCTGTGGAACAGTTGTTTAATCCCATCTTTGTAGAAGTCAGCAGATTTGGAGGCAAACCAGCTGTCAACAGCAGTAATGACTTTCTTGTCATTGAAGAAACTTCTTCCTTGCAAATGCTTTCTCATATTTTGAAACAAGAATCTGAAGGTGTTAGGAGAATATGGGGAATGGGCAATGTTTCATAACCATATTTGCACAAAAAAGTGACTGTTTCTGAAGCTCATTGTGCAGGTGCATTGTCAGCTAGTAGCAACACATCTTTTGACAGCAAACCATGACTTTTTACCTTGATACTGTCCAGTAATTTTCATAGCAAGTTCCTGTAATATGCCCCTGTTATTGTTGATCCTTTTTGTAAGTAATTCATCATTATGACATCTTTGCTGTTCCAAAATATAGACAACATGGCCTTGCTGGATGGCTTTCTCTTGGTAGAATATCAAATTTTAATAATAATTTAAGAAAATATTTGTATCTTTTATTTAATGTTTATTGTTATATTTATATTATATGATTAAAATTTTTGAGATATCCTATTTAGAATTTCACATTATTTTCAAATTTTCATTAGGATAAAAATGAAGAGGTTGGCAAGAAATCAATTTTAAAACTTTTAGATACAATTGATCAGTTTATTCCAACACCAGTTCGTGATTTAGATAAACCATTTTTATTACCCATTGAAAATGTTCATTCTATAGAAGGTATTTCTTATTCTGAGATAATGTATTTATTTTATTCTATTGATTTAATTTACATTAAATTAAATTTGTTATTATTATATACAGGTCGTGGTACAGTTGTAACTGGAAGACTTGAAAGAGGTATTATCAAGAAAGGAATAGAATGTGAAATAATTGGTTATAATAATTATGTGAAAACTGTAATAACAGGTAATGAATTTATAAGTTTTTAACAAACATTTAATTTATTATTATATTTTTAGAACTTTTTTAAGATTAAAGAAAGTTATTTTCAGGGCTTGAGACATTTCGCAAAATCTTAGATGAAGCACAGGCTGGTGATCAATTAGGAATATTACTAAGAAGTGTAAAGAGAGATGAAATAAGACGTGGAATGACTTTATGCAAACCTGGATCATCCAAAGCTCATGACAATTGTGAAGCACATGTAAGATAATAAATATACCAAAGCTTTCTATTGTATGTTAAATATGAAAACAGATCAATTTATAATCTTATAGGCCCCAATTGTAAGAAAACTGTATCAAGCAGATGATTACTGAAAGTTCAGTAATTTTACATGTGAAAAATATGAAATAAAAATCACAAATTCCACTCATCATTATTAATTTTAACTCATTGATTCTTTCCACATACCATCTGATCCCATTTAAAATCTGACCAATCTATGATGAGTGAGCTTTTAACTATCTATTGCTTCATATCTTTTATGCAAATTTGGCAATGTTAAATCATAAAATAATTAAAGCTAAGAAAATGCTGTAGATAACTTGATAATTAATGACACAAATGAACTAATAGCAGGAAGAACAAAGCTATGTAAATAGATATAAATGAATATTTTTTTAATATTTAAATCACATTAGAGTACCACTCAATATATTTCATCCAATCTTATTGTTTTATTTCATTCTTTCTATGTCATATTATCTTTTGTATTTTGTTAAGTAACCTTCCAAAATACTACCATATTTTTTTGTGTGCAAAATATACACTTCTGTTTGTGAAAATTGTATGACCAAGAAAAACATGAGCTATTTAAATGAAATTTATGACACATATTACTTATGAGAGATAAGTGATTAGATTTACAGATCTGAACAAGATACTGAGTGATGTTTTGAACACAACACTCAGTACCTTGTGAAGCCACTGTGAGCAATGATGATGGCCTTTATATACCACGGCATTGAATGAAAGCAGTCCTGAATTGCTTCTTTTGAAAATCCTGTTAGGCTGCTGCTAAGCATTCTTCATGATATTAGATGGAGGGGGGACTGATGGTCAGTTGCCATGCTACCATGTTACAGACATATTCAATTGGGGACAAGTCTGGCAAATATATAGGCCAGGAAAGAAGCAATATTTGCATTGCATCGAGGAAGTCTTGAAAATTATGCCTGTGGGGGAGCATCATTCTATTGAAAGATGGTATTAGGAATTGTCTGGAGGAAGGGTATCAAATTCAGCCTCCAAAATATCTCTAATCTACCAATGGCTGTTTTGAGTTTCTTCAATGCATAAAAGATAAGATCATAATTTGAATGCAATGGCATTGAAACCATGACATTTGGCATAGGGCTGATATTATGCTGCATAATGCTAACCTCCAGGCAATATTCATGTGATGTCTCTGAACAACAATGTAGCTATCATTATGTATTTAAGTTGAAATCTTGACTCATTGGGAAACATGATCAGTTTCTAATCAGCATGCCAACATTTATGTTTTAAGGACTATTGCAACTTATGACATCTATGATGTAGGATCAAAGTCAGCTATGATAATGGGCAGTGACAAAACAATCCTCTCTGGAGCAGACAACATTGAAAAGTGTTTGCAGACAAGGCTTGACTTATGACAGTGCTCCATTTGTTGTGCTAAAGCCTGGGATATTGCTATATGGTCTATTAATGCCATACAGTATATGTCCAGTCTTCCCATTCAGTCATAATTTCAGGATCCATTTCCCTGATGTCAGGTCTTAGCTTCCTTTATTCACTGATGCTATGCCTGCATCACTTTATTGGCAGTTCATCTATATGAGTGGCAGTTTGGCAACAGCAAAGTCCAGCTTTACTCATCTTTAATAATCCTGTCTGTGAGGTATATATAGCACAATCTTCATTGGAAACAAGGTATGGTCAGTCATTAGGATTAAATGTACTGACTGACTGTGAGTTATTGTGAGTTCACTGAAATATTCCCTTTGTGCTCTCTATTTATACTCAAAACAGAAAGTTCAGAAAGTCCCAAACTGCATGCATATATGTACTATAATCATAATCATTTGCATGATCTATCCTGATGTATCCATCCTGCAAATTGCAAGCTAATGCAACCCATTTTTCATGGTGTTGCAATTTTCACAAACAGGAGTGCATTTTTAAAATTAGAATAGTTTTAACACTTTATATCTATGTCCTTGCATGTAAATTATAAAAAAAAAATTAATTTTTTATAATTTTCTCTCTCATTGAAATGTTAAATTTTTCATGACAAGAAAAAAGATTTGTATAGTTTTTTTTTGTTGACATTAAATATATTTATTGATTTTGCTACTAAATACATTTAATAATATATTATGCTTAATTAGTGCATATCACATTTTGATTATAAAACATGATAAAATATTACAATGAATCTATTAAAAATACATTTGAACTTATATTTGAATAATAGAATAAAAGATGATAAATTATTTCATATTGAAATGTAAACAAATATTTGTATTATAATAAAATAATAAAAAAATATAAAGATCAAGTATTATATTTGAATATATATAGACAGTCCTCAACTTAAGATTGCCTTGATATATGATGCTGATATAATAAGTAAATTCTATGATTGGTCAATGCAGTTTAATAAGTTTGAGTCCTAGATCTACCGATATATGGAAAGTGTCTCTTTTATGTCCAGTTTGTATAGTTTTGTATTCTTTATGCTTATTAAAATAATGTATAGTGTCAGTAAAATTTAGTTGTGAAAAATCCATAAATTTTTAGCATTTCTGACTTCTGACCAAATCCAATTTACAAAGGTAGGGTTCAAATTGAACCCCATTGTAAGTCAAGGACTATCTGTATATCTGAGTTATAAATCAAGAGGAAAACAAGTAATAATTTTTTAAATTAGTTCATTATTTTGTTTTTTTGTTAAATTCTTTAGCTACTCTAATTTTTGTGCATTACAAATATGAGATTTAGATTTGTAAATATTAAAATGCAATTGGTTATAGGAATTGAAATTTAAATATAATCAAAATTGTACCATGGATAGTAGATATTTTGTTGGATTACAATAAAACATAGAATTATAGTGTTATGTGTGATTATTTAAAACTTTTAATTGTAGTAATTTAATTCATCTTTTTATTTAATGTTTTGAAACTTATTTCTCAGTCCATTAATTGAGAAATAATGGACAATAAATCAGTAATTCTCAAACTTTTAATTTGAAGGACCAGAAAAATTTCAAACTAACATAGAGTTGCTAATTGAAATACCATATCCCTAGGGTACTATTTGAAAACTAATTGATATCAAATTGTAGGATCTTGGACACACGTTTTTTTCCCTTTTAATGGAATCCGAAACTATGACGTCACACCACTTGCAGGTGTCAAGTATTAGTATATAACACAAACAAACAATAGAATCAGACTGTTCACAGAATTTAAAATAATAGTCGTCTATAAAATCATCTTTAGGAAACAACTAATGAACTGTTGCACATCTATTTTTAATTAATTAAATAATTTGTCTTCATTACAATATATTAATTATCATTTACTTAAATATATTTTGTATGGCTGTAATTTTATTAATTTTAATAATGATATTGTCAGATTTAAATTGATTGTAATAAAAAAAAAAGACAATTAACCACTGAGCCAATGAATCACGTGATGTGATGATGAGCTGTTTTACAGAGCTCTGTTTTGTCAGAAAATTCTTTTTAACAAATATTTGTGAAATTTGAAAAGCATAATTTTAGTTCCTTGTCAGAAACCTCTTTAACTAAATTAATTGTATGGATTAAATGTAATAACTTCATTTGTTTTGTAAAGCTAACAAAATTAACCAGGAAAATTGTATTATTTTTGAATGACTTTTGATCAAGAGAAGGAAATGAAATGTTAGACTTGTCAGATAAACTCATAAAATATACTTGAGAGAGAAACGAACCAAGGGATCCAGTGACTCGAGGTCTTTGGTCCTGATTAAAGTAAACTAGAGTAATTTTATTTTGACAGTTTTCTATACCAATGAAATGCAAGAAATAGAATTTCCCTTGTCAAATGAAGAGTTTAGTTTCATTTTGAACCTTCTCTTCAGTTTGACATAATTGGAAAATTTAAAGTAGGAGGAGTAAAAAACAAGAAAATAAAATTTTAACAGTTTGCAGAGAGTTTTGCTCTGGTAGCTCTGGTGGGTAGCTAGCTTGGCTCTGACTAGCTAGCTTTCTCTGACTGTGACTCAGCTCATCCCTTCTTCACTTCTTTTGAACTATGTCCATGGTTGAATGGATGTCATTGTCTTTGTGTTCATCAGTATTTTTGTCTTCAGTTCAAGAAATTAAAGAAAATATTATATGGAAAAGTAACCTAAAAAAATTATTAGTTTCTTAGTTAATAATTTAATAAACTATTAACTAAGAAAAAAGATACTCTCTCATGGGTCTATCTATCTGACTTTTGCATGTTAAACTACATTAAAGCCCCTTTAAGATTAGGATTAGGTTTTAAGTTTGTACTTTCTTATAAATAAAAATAAAATTAGCACTAATGGCAGAATAAAATATTTTAATTATTAACTATAATATAAATATTTTAATTATTAACTTAAAAATAAACTTTGTGTAACATTTGCAGCATACACTAAGCCTTCATCAGTATAACATAATATTAATAATGGAAAAATTGAAACATCAAATATTAGAACATGTTTCAAGAAAACAAAATTTTAAATTTAGCAATTTATCCATTGCTAAGGTAACCAAAAAAATCTATATTGGTTTAAAACCAACTAGATTCAAAAATATCTAATAATCATACTAGCACTAGATTAGATTCAAAAATATTATGAATTATATTAATTATTACAATTTTATTATTACAGAAAAAGTCTCTTGACTATTAAACTATAAAATACGATGTCCATAATTACCTTATCAAAAATGTTTTGTTTTTCCCATTAACATAGTACCATTTCCAATAAGGCTAATAATCCATGGATCTAATTTGTTGGCATCAATATCATTATTTAATTTACACTTAAAATTCTCTATATTCTCTACTGTTTTGCCTTGGTTCTTCTATGATCATTACTAATCTGGTGTCATTCCATATTGTATTCATTTCACAAGTTATTGTTCTTTGTAACAGTTCTGTTTTTAAAGATTTTAAAGTCATATTCTCTGTTTTTTAATTCTTGTATTGTGATACAGACTGGTTATACAGACTGGTATTGCAATATAAGAATTAAAAATCATAAAGAATTTTTTATTTGTGTCTGTATTGCACATGAGTATTTCATATATCCCAGTTTATTTATCTTTTTCTATTTTGTCTATGTCATTAGGCAGTATAATAAAAAGCATATTCTGCTATTTATTAGTTTATTGTACTTTTTCTATTTTCTTTTTCATTCTCATAATTGTTGAACTTGTTTATACTGATTTCATAATATTTTCTAATACAAATAATCCTCAACTTAGAGTTCTGGTTTGAACCCACTGTTGTAAGTCACAACAGTTGGAACTTGAAAATACCAAAATTTATGTATTTCTCATTAGTATAGTATTTACTAAAAATACTCTACATTATTTTAATAAACATAATGAACACAAAACTACAAGAATCAGACATAAAAAGGTGATTTCTATATATCTTACAATTGGATCTGGAGTTTGAAACCTGGAATTGATCAATCATAGAATTTTTTGATGACATCACTACCGTAAGTATGAGTAATTATAAGGTGAGAACTATCTGTATTTTTCTTTACTTGATTTGCATTAGTTTTGCTCATTGCTATTCTTTTATAACTTTGTTATGGTGTTTACTGAATATCCATGATTTCTTACTTGTCATTCTAGTTCATTGTTTTCCCTTTTTTGTGTGTTATAGTGACTGTTAACCTTTAGCAGATGGCTCAGAATGCTATCATTTTATAACATCATGGTTCATTCACAGAACTCTAATGAATATTAGTATATGTGTAAGGATTGGAGAAAATATGGAAGAATAAGAAAAATTATACCTGCTGGTGGGCGGTTTCACCATGGGGGTCGCCATGTTGACACTGGAGTCGTCAGTGTTGTGCTAAATGTTAGCAGTAACAACGATGTATTAAAATTTGATTTAAGACTTATACTAATCTTGTTTAAAATAATACTGCTTATAATTTGATTCATTTTTGTTTTAAGGATATATTAAAATTATTGTTCAATGTAAAAATTTATGTAAATGATGTATGGCTTAAATGTAAATCTAAGAGTCAGTATCATTGTCCTTCTTGGTATCATACTGTGGAGAAAAGTTGGCTTGGTGGTGAACTATTCGTATTAGTGGCTGTAGATTTTTAAGAAGTTTTTGTATGTATTGTCTAAAGTATTTATTGCTTGTCATAAACAAGAAGGACCATTTCTTTTGTTTTTGTAATTGTAAGTTAATTTTGTTTCTAATAACAAAAGAGTTTGATTCTAACATTAAAATTTGTGTGATGGAAGCTGTATTTCTGGTGTTGGACTGATTGTCCTTTTATTTTCCTTTTGTATGGTAAGCTTGGTGGCTAAATTTTGATTGCCCCCTTCCACTCAAATAGAGTACTAAGGGAGCTGTTCTGGGCCAAAATTAAAAGCAAAATGTAGAAAAAACAAAGAACCATTCCAATTTTAACCTATGTGATGACATGTGTGAAAGTAACCCAACCCATTCCATGTTAGGTAGAAGCTTAGAACTATGTTAGTAGAAAAATTAAGTATTATGTTATTAGAAACCTAGAACTGTGTTAGTAATATATC
>AYEL01089922.1:0-38040 GCA_000484575.1 Olivierus martensii | reverse complement strand
GGCGACGTAGGGACATGCCCATACTGATACTGAACAAAATTCTATATCATATTCCTAAATATCTTTTTTAGATTTTAAATAAAAAAGTTTCATACATCCATACATACATAATCTGTATTTTATAAGTATATATGTATTAAGTAATGTTACATAACACAGAACAAAGAGACAAAAAAAGCACAACTGATTGCATACACACCCGGTGCTTGCCAGTGGACCCATGCTAGTGACAATTTTCACAGAGTCAGGATAATAAAAGGACCACCCAGGGGAGCAGGAGTGGTGTCATCACCTGCAAAAATTGTGTCACATTCAACAAAAACAAAAGAAATTACATCTATCTCAAAATCCTTGATATGTTGAAAAATTTTTTCCATGCACTTTGGGCATTAAACCAATTTAATTTCAATAGTTATCTTGAAATATTTTCTTCAAAATCCTTGCTATCTTGAATTAGTTTATAATTTTTGTGCTAGAGAAATTAAAAATAATTAAGAATTTTCCATTGCTTTTGGAGTTTAAACAAAGAATTTACAACAAAACATAAATGTGCTACTGATAACCTTTACTGATAAGAACAGGAACTTTTTATGCATGCTTGGAATACTGAACATGCCTTACAGTAGTTTTGTTTTCTAAGTTTCACTTCTAACAGTTGATAGGTTTTTGTCAATATGATGATGTTTATTCAGTGATATTTTCAACCTTTGGTTTATAAGATGCAGGAGTACTTAGATGCTAATTTTCATGGAAAAAACATGTCTTATATAACATTAAAAACTATGGTATGTATTATTGACAAAATCTTTATTTAAAATTGAACCTTGATATCTCGAAAACTCTTTATGTCAAATAAATTGAACCTTGATATCTCAAAAACTCTTTATATCAAATTTTTTTTGGTTCCTGAGAGATTTGAGATATCGAGGTTCTATTGTATATATTTATAGAAAGAACAATAATGAAAAAATACCATGAAAAATAACAGAAAGTGGTTTAACAAAACTAGTGAATTTATATTTTTAATGTTAATTCCTATAATGTTAATGTTATAAAAAAAGGGGGGGTATTTTAGATATGACCCATAAATGTACCTTGAGAGAGAGACAGGATTTCTTTTCTTCTTTCTTTCTTAATACAGGAAAACCTGTGTGGAAAATGAAATGTACTAGGTGGCCAACCTGCAAGCTGTGGCCACCTTAATATCTGCCTAATCATATTGCAGGATTTTAAACTGTGTAAAATGGCCATCTGAGTTCTGTGACTATAGCCAGTGATATTTAATTTTGTGTGAAACATCTACTAAATGGCCAGCAAATTGTATTTTGATTAGAAATGCCAGATGGGCCCTAGATTTTATCAGCTGAGCATTCTAAAGTGAAAAATATCCCGAAAACAGACATTGTTTTTGAAAACTCAATAAATTTTATAATCAGGCTTTAAACTATAAAAACTGATGAATTCAATTAGGAAAAGTTTAACTTTAAATGACTTTTATGTTGGAGGGGAGAGGGGAGAATTTTGTAACTGTCAAACAAACCATAAACTATACCTTGAGAGAAGAAATAATGATCAAATTTCACACAGTTGCTTTCTTGTGTTGTGTTAAACTGTATCATAAACTTTGTATTTTAAACTTTGATGTTTAATAAAGAAATTTGTAGCTAACTGTGTCTGGTGGCCAACCTGTGCTTGGTGGTCACAATTTCAATTGCCAAAAGCTGGCCATTTAGCACAGATTTTCTTGTATATATATATATATTAAAAATGAAGCAATAGTAGCACAGAAATATTGAAGAACTATCTCTCTGAGAGAGATTTTGGCTGTCTCTCTGTACTTTTGTTTTCAGTCCAATCAATCACATCAGTAGAGAGAGAGGTTTGAACTCATTTTTGATCTTATTTGGTCAGGTTGTATCTCCTCTCTTCTATTGGAATTGGCAGGTGGACCTTATTGACAGGATATTTTATAATATTTTTTTTCCTCAGGTCTCCAGATCTGAACCTTGCAACTGTGTGAAATTTGATCATTATTTCTTCTCTCAAGGTATAGTTTATGGTTTGTTTGACAGTTATAAAATTCTCCCCTCTCCCCTTCAACCAAAAGGTCATTTAAAGTTAAACTTTTCCTAATTGAATTCATCAGTTTTTACAGTTTAAAGCCTAATTATTAAATTTATTGAGTTTTCAAAAACAATATATCAATATAATTTCCACTGTATAATTAAAATTAATTAATATTATAAAATGAATTTCATTATTTCAAATTACATATATACAGGGCCGTGCAGTGCTATGAGGCAGAGAGACAGCAGCATCAGGCAGCACCATAAAGGGGCAGCATAAGCAGCAAAATCAAAATACAATTTGAACCATTCAATAATTAAAAATCTTTACGCAACGCTTTTCTATATTGATCTATGTTGATAGTTCTGCTCTGAGCTTACAATTATTGACAATATTTGATTTTAATATTAGTTTCTCTCAAGAAGTGGCAAGTGGCTGTGCTGTGTTTAAATCAGTAAATCAAAATAAAACAAAATCTGAACTAGCTAATAACACCTTAAAATAAAATTAAAGATGCAGGAGCACTTTCAGGCTGGACTGACCCTATTCAACTGCACAGAGAAAATGAGCGTTAACAGAGAACCTAACAGAGAATGTAAAAACAATATCTGTAAAAACAAGTGTAAATTGTAATTTAAACCCTGAGTGTCAGGGGAACAGTAAAAACAAACAGGTTGTGCGTGTGGGATAAAATGTTAGGCAAAAGGGGGCAGAAATAGGGCAATAAGAGATATAAAATTTATGTTTTCATATTGTCAAAATAAAAATAATATTCATACATTTTTGTGCAGTTTTTTTAAATCACAAACAAAGGTTATTTTAAAGAAAAACATTTAAGGGATGGCATTTCGAAGATTTGCCTTATACTGAGAAAATTTACCGCATGGCTCTCATATACATTTATCTAATATTCACCATTATATAATGTTTGGCAATAATACATTTAAACTAAATATAAAAATAATAATAGAAAAATTGCATACAATAATTGAAAAACTAAATAATAATGAAAAATTTTAAAGATTATTCAGTTCGACAAAGAAAACAGTTCTTGGAATGTTGGTGGTAATTAGATTTTCAATTTGACTTGTCAGAGTCCTTGGTGTATAAACACTTATATATTTATTGCTGTAGTATAGCTATTAAACAGATTGATATCATAAACTGATAGAATACATTAGACTGTAGATAAAATACATGGACCAGACTTCACAAAATGATAAACTGGAAAAGTAATTTAGATATATAGATAAAAAGCTTTTTTTCATAACTTGTTTCTTTGTCCATGTCTTATAGTTTTTATAACTAATCAATAGTTACTTTCTGAATGGCCCTTTATAAAAAAAATAAAGCAGATTAAATACTTAACAAAATTTTAATATGTGAAGAATTGGATTTTTCTTACCGTTTCTAAAAAATGCAGTTTGATAAGTTAGTATTAGATTTTTCATGACTAATTATCAACAAATAAGAACATACCCACCAGAGTCAAATGAATGAATTTTCAAACATGACAGTTTGACAACCATATGCCCCCGGAGGGGGGCATATGGTTGTCAAACACAACACAACACTAATAATTCAATTAATTCACTTCTTACTCTGCCAAGTTTTACTAAAAATAAATGTTATACAGCTCTATGGCAGGAAAATACTTTAATACTAAATATTTTACAATACGCTAGTAGCACTTTCGATTAATGAAAATCCTCATCAGCTATATTAAGAATGCCGAAGTTTAACAGAAAATTCTATAGAACACCTTAGTTTTTTGAAAATTATAAACAATGTTTATAATTTATGTTTATAACATTTATTTTCACTAATAATTCAAAATCAATATGTATATTTAACACCAACCAATCAGAAATCAGTATGATAGAAATAATAAGTATATAACTGCATAGAATCATCATGATATTAATATTTACTAATCTAATTGCATAGGATCATCATGATATTAACATTTACTAGTCATTGTCACTTTCATCACCATCCAGGGTTAAATATTTGATGCAGGGAGGGAGAAATCGGCAACCTTCCTGATCCTACATCCTCTCAGGAGATAATATTTGGTAAAATGCATTAAAGTGTCCACTGGTCATCTCTTATTCCTTTATTTAGAAAGCCCCACATTTGATAACATTAATACAATTTACAATACAATTTTACATTCTTCTCAAGAATCATCATATAGTTTGTATAAAGTCAATTGATTAAATGTTTGTTATTGTACTCACAAGTAGAAGTTATGCTTACTTATTTTGTGCAAAGAATAATCATTTTTATTCAATAACAATTTCGAGCAATGGTTGAATGGTTGACAGAAAATTTTAGAGCCAAAAACTCTGTATTCAGTGTCTGGAATACAGAGTTAATAAACACATCAATAGTCACTGAAGTTCTTTTAATTTCTATTTTAATAATTATATTTATGTAATTCCTATTATTTTAAATATGCAATAATTTGCTATTTTATATAAAAAGTAGTCATAAATTCTAAACAATACTAAATACACTTTCTAAATACTAAAACATAACAACAATAACAAAAATAAAGGATTTTTAGCAGAAAAAATGAGTTCATTTCCTAGATAGCATCATTATCAGTAATGCCAAATACATCTGTATATGGAAAATTAATCCAGCACCTGATGCATATTATCCGTAATTATCTTCAGTCACGTGTTATCAATTTGATACATTAATTTGAATAAATTATCTATAATTTTTTATCAGTTATAGAATTTGAAGAAATATTTTATCGAAATCCTTCAAATGTTTTTCTCCTAACTGCAAAAATTCCTGTTTTTCTATTGTTTTGTGTTTTTTTCAATATTTATTTTGTAATGCGATCTCATTTGATTAAAACCAGAGTATCATCTTTCAATTCACCATAATTCGTTTATAAATTTAACAATGGACATGCTGACTGCTGTTTAAGTTAAATTATCCTTGTACTTAAATGACTAGGGGTGACATTTTGTTATCGAAATTGTTATATTTTATTAATTTTTTAATATATCTGAATCATTTTATAAACTTTTTTTTATAACACATTTACAAATTTAAATACGACGTATTTAATAATGATTGCGTGTGTATATCGCATGTGCCATTAGGCATAAAGATAAATACTGTATAATCAGTATAAAATTGATAAAAATGAGTTATAAATGAAAAATTTTTATTTAATTATTTTAATAATTGTAAAGTATACATTTTTAAAACTAAAACTAAAAAAATCTAAAATTACTAAATATATAAACATTTTATAAATAAAATACCCATTATTAAGGTTATTCATTTTTATATTTTATAAATTAAACATCCATTATTAAGGTTATTCATTTTTATATATATGACTAAAATAGTTTAATCGTACATACAATTAGAATAAATTAAGTAAACTAGGTTTTAAAAAAAGGAAAAATAAAAAATTAACAATAAACTGTAAAAATCTAATGTGCTTCATTGCAAAACATAAAAATCAATTGACACTTTTGATGTCTCAGATGACATCATGTAAACACGAAAGCTATTTTTAGAAACTGATAACATATATTATTATTAAATAAAATAACTTAATTGCTCACGCGTATCAAATTAATACACGTATATTTTTATTTAAAAAACAATGGAATTAATGCAAAATTAGTTCAGTGCTCTGATCTACTAGGAGTTAGGAAGCTAGAAATTTTTCCAGATTTTTTAAAAAATTTCATAATTAATTATTTTTTATGAATTTTTTAAGTTGTATCAAATTGATACTGCATGCTAAGTGCCGGGATTATTAACATATGCTTCCATCTTCATTCAGAATTCATCATCTGATAATTTATCAATTAAAGCTGAATGCCTTTAGAGCTCTCTTCAAATATACTAATACTAGTTATATATTCTAATAAATATATAACTAGTATTTGTGTCAGGTTCCAATATAATTAAATTTACATAATTTCTGTTTACTTCCCACCTGACTGTGATATTGAAGAAGGCTTAAACACACTATCTACAGCAATAGAAAAATTAAGAACTAAACCTCTATTAATCGCTGGCGACTTTAACGCCAAATCTCCTATTTGGCATAGCCCATATGAAGATTCGAGAGGATACGCTACTGCTCAATTTATAAATAATTATAATCTAATTTCTATAAATTCTAATCTTTTACCAACCTTCTCTTCCACCAACGGTCAGAGTTGGATTGATATCTGTCTTGTAAATAACATTATTCTATCTAATGATATTACTTGTAATACTCTAGATCACATTACGCTGAGTGATCACAATTATATATTAACTACTATTGACTTACGAGCTGATCAACAAACAAACCAAGAAAAATTGATCCCAAACACCAATTGGGAATTGTTTAAAGAAATTCTTGTAGAGGAATGGAAACCTAAACCAATTATCGATATAAAAAATATACAAACTTTAGATGCATATGTCGAAACATTAACTGACAAAATAATAAACACTTACAATAAATGTACTACTTATAAAAACTGCAAAATAACAGTACCATGGTGGAACCTTGAATTGAATGCTAAAAGAACTGAATTACGTAAATCTCATAAAAAATACCGTAAGGAAAATAATCCTGAAAATAAAATTATATTAAAAAACCTGTATACTGAAAAATTAAAGGAATATAAATGTTTAATAAATAAACAAAGAACAGAAGCCTGGAAAAAATTTTGTTCAGAAAAAGGACAAAATCCATGGAACAAACCATATAAAATTATTTTTAAAAAATATAAAAAATCCAATCTATTAAGTACTGTAAAAACAACTTCTGGTTTTACAATTGATTTTACTGATACTTTAAAAAATATAATAACCGAACTCTTCCCTAAAGACAACCAAAATGAAGACCAAGAAATACACAAAAATATAAGGAAAATTATAATTGACTTACCTAACACTGAAAACGACAAAATCTTTACCTATAAAGAAATAGAAAAAATCTTTAAAGATATAAATGTTAAAAAAGCTCCTGGATATGATAATATATCCGGTAAAATGGCCCAGAATGCTTTTAGCGCCATCCCCACTACTTTCGTTACTTTATATAACATCTGTTTACAACTCGGACTTTTCCCTACAAAATGGAAAATAGCCTCCATAAAACTTATTGAGAAAAATACAAATAATAATTCAAAAATTATTTCTTACAGACCTATTAGCCTTCTGCCAATCTTAGGCAAGGTTCTAGACAAACTTTTCACTAACAGATTAAACTGGTTCCTAGATGTCAATAATTACTTCAATGAAAAGCAGTTCGGCTTCCGGCCTAATAAAAATACCACTAAAGCCATCAATAATATATTAAACTTCATTAAAAAATCTAAAAACAAAAATCAACACACAGCTATAGTATCACTTGATATCAAAGGTGCTTTTGATCATGCCTGGTGGCCTCTGATCTTATATAGACTAAAAATGAATAATTGCCCAAGAAACTTATACAAACTAATTCAAAATTATCTAAATAGCAGAACAGCTATAATACAAACCAATAACAGTCAAATTTCTTTTAATATTGATAGAGGATGCCCACAAGGGTCTCCTTCTGGACCAACTCTTTGGAACGTAATCTTTAACGATCTTTTAAACATTAATAACAACTTTGACGATACTGCTATGATACAAGCTTTTGCCGACGATACGGTTCTCTTAGTTTCTGAAAAAAACAGAGATAATCTTTGCAATAAAACGAACCAAATAATAGAACAAATTTACGAGTGGTGCATAAACAATAAATTAATAATAAACCCAAATAAATGCTCTTTTATAATTATTGGGAAACATTTGCCTCTTAAAAGAAAAATTACTCTTAGAATAGGAAACAACAAAATATCTCAGTCTTCCAATCTTAAATATTTGGGAGTAATAATTGATGAAAAACTCTCATGGACTGAACATACACATTATATTTATAACAAAGCCTTGATCTCTTTAAATCTACTCAGTAGCATTGCAGGCAATGGCTGGGGCCTTAATACAAATATTATAAAAATTATGTACAACAATTTAATAGAGCCGATACTAACATATGCTGCCGAAAGTTGGGGCAATGCTATTTTAAAACATCATATTAAAAATAAACTATTAAGCTTTCAAAGATTAATAGCCCTAAAAATTTGTAAGGCTTTTAGAACCTCTCCAACTAATGCCCTTCTAATAATGGCTGGAATAACACCAATCGATCTAAAATTTAAAAAATTGATTTGGATCAATAAATGTATTAATTATCCTGAAAATCTTACTAATACAAAGGACTTTTGTTTATATGTAGGACTTGATTTTAAATGTGAAGAACTCGCTGAAATCATAATCAAAAATAAAATAGACATCAAATTAACTGAAGAGCATCCAATACATCCTTCAAATAACAGCATGATAAAAATTACTTATAATGATAATAATTTTATTAATCAATACAACAGTCTAAAAATCTATACTGATGGTTCTAAATGCAACGACAGGGTTGGAACAGGCATAATTGTTTTCAATGTAAACGACACTATTCTATATCAAGGCTACTTTAAACTTAGTTCATATTGTACTATTTTACAAGCAGAACTTTATGGTATTCTAAGAGCTCTCCAATTTATAAAATTCAACAAATTTCAAGGAAATTATCAAATCTTTACCGACAGTAAAGTAGCTCTACAAGCTATTAATAACGTCAACAGTAAATACTTTTTGGTGCAAGAAATACATGAAATATTGTATTCCATAAACAGAGGCAAAAATATTTTTTTCAATTGGGTACACGGTCACTCCGGTATAGAAGGAAATGAAAAAGCCGATTTTTTAGCCAAAAAAGCTGCTGACTCAGTTCATCCAATCAAATATAATAGAGTCCCTATAATATTTATAAAAAATTTTATAAATAACTTGATAAACGAAAAATGGCAAGAGCAATGGGTCAATTCCTCCACTGGAAGACATGCATTTTCTTTTATACCTAACATTAGTAATTTACAAAAAAATGAACATTTTATCCCCAATGCCTTTATCTCACAAGTTATCACGGGTCATGGTAGATTCAATCATTATTTTAAAAGATTCCAGATTAAAAACACTGACCAATGTAACTGTGGACAAGGAACCCAAGATGTAAAACATTTTCTTTTTTACTGCCCACTCTATAATACTCTTAGAGATGATTTCGAAAGAATTGCTCTTCTAAAAGGATATAACTGGCCTTGTCATTTAAACCTAATCATTGACGATATCAACATTCACAAAGCACTTAAGGAATACCTAATAAAGACTGCAGCTCTTATCCCCGATTTCAGTGGGAACTAAAACCATTGTTGTAAAATTGTAAAAGACTAAGAAGAAAAAGACTTCTCATAATAATTAATCTAAGAAGAAAAGACTTCTCAACTAGTACGAAAATGGATGTGCTACTAATTTTTATATTTTTTATTTGTGTTTGTTCAAAAAAAAAAAATTGTTAATTGTTTCTATTCATATTACGTTTATTGTTACTCTATTTCCTTAATTTAATTATCGTTTAATGTTTAAATTTCTAATTTATTTAATCAATTGTTATATTAACATTTGTTATTATTTGATTAATTATTTTATATATTCCCAATATTATATATATTACCAATTATTATTTATTTTCTTAAATTTCTAATTTATATAATCAATTATCTAAATCATTTGTTATTTAATCAAACATTGCTTATTTTGTTCATTTTATTTTATCTAATCAATCTTTTTATTTTGTTAATTATAGTCATTTATTTTATGTTAAAAATTTTATTTTATATTATTATAATATTTATTTTATGTTAAAATTCTGTAACAATATTAAATTTTGTAACTCTGTAATAAGCAAATTGTTCAAATCAAATTTAATAAATGGTGAATACAGTCTCCACTATCATACTCCCTGATAGGATCCTTTTCCTTTCCTCGTACTCTCCTTACATCTTCTCACTTCCTTTCCTTTTTCTAAGGCTAAACCAGTGAGTACAGCCTTCTGTCTCTTTGTTTTCCTCCTCCCTCCTCCTCTTCAAATATGCCTTCACTCATTACAACCATTATAATGATAGAATCATTGAGATCAATATTATTATTAAACAAGGAAAAGTACACAGTTATAACAATTTTTTTTCTTAAAAATATTTTGGATCATGTTAAATATCAACACAGAACAACAACCAAATATCTTTCTATTTACCATGCTTGGAACCAAGCTCCCCATTAATGATGCTTAAACATGAAGTCAAAAATATCACTAATTTCAAAATTACTTTTAAAAATTTAATAACGTATTTAATCTTCTTTGTTATGATAAATATCCATTCAGTTCTCTAAGAAATCTTGGCATTTACATCATTTCCATAACATTGATCTCAATAGAAACAAAAACTTACATTGACTTCACCAGAAGAAACTTATCCCAAAGACCAAAAGAACATAAAGACAGCATCAACAGCTAAAGCATTAAACATATTATTATTATTAGCTTCAACATAATATTAACATCTGTTGGCACAAAGACAAAATTATACCAAAAATTAATCATTGAAATGAAAATTACAAAGCAAAAGCCCTGAAAATTCAACATCAGGCAAAAATGGAAATTATTATCAACACACAGGAACCAGACGCACTATCCACTTCTTGGAAGTGGCTTAATGTTCACATCATTGGGACTTTGTTTTCTTTTTTTGAATCTAGCAATTGAAGGTGAATCTTGAATGGATTGAAAACATTTTCATTTAACTATCATCTTTTTTTATTAAAAATGCTTCATTTTTGTTATTGTTGCTATTTTAGATATTTAACCACTTTGTCTTTTATATATATCTTCTCTTTCATCATACTAAGCAATCAGTTCTAGTCGGATCACTAATCAGAAGTTCTAGAAATCTGATCTTCCCAGCTTGATAGTTATCATTATTATTAGTTAAAGAATTATGATAATTAAATTTTTAATTAAAATTTTGAAAGAAGTTACTGAAATAATATTGTATTTTGAATAAAAATTGAATTATAAAATTAAATATAATTTTACTATAGCTTTTCAACACTTCTTGTTTTTATCAATAGTCTTTAATATTCATATAGCTCACTTAACAGGAAAAAATTTTTATTAATTAAAACATTTGCAGCCTAACTTTGAGTATACAAATTCTTACACAATGTATATTTTAGAATATAGTAATAAAGAACACAATTAGTTCTAAATTCTTTAGAACTGGTTTTGTTTTTCATTTTTTAAAATTCACAAATGGTTTTTTAAAACACAAACATAGTAGAATTTATATTATTTTATCTTAAATGACACTAAAATAATTTTAAAAGTCAATATTATATACAGCTCAAATTTAATAAAAATTTTTCACATATTATTCTTTGCACACCAGCACCATGATAGGGGAAGGTTTTCTAGATCATTATTGTAGATTATATCTAATTTGTCTATTCTTTTTCCATCCATTGGATGCCATCAAAATCAAAAAAAGAAGATATAAAATAGATATAATCAATGATAACGACACAGAAAATCTTCCTCTATCATGCCGCTGGTGCGCAAAGAATAATATGTGAAAAACTTTTATCAAATTTGAGCTGTATATAATACTGACTTTTAAAAATATTTTAACGTCATTTAAAATTAAAATAATATAAATTCTACTATGCAAGTGCTTTAAAAAAGCATTTGTAAATTTTAAAAACAAAAAATGAAAACTGATTTTAAATAATTTAGAACTAATTGCATTCTTTATTACTATATTCTAAAATATACATTGTGTAAGAATTTGTATACTGATGAGGGCCTCAAAGTTAGGCTGAAAACGTTTTAATTAGTAAAAATTTTTTCTGTTATGTGAGCTATATGAATATTAAAAATATAATTTACATTTATTTTATAAGGTATTTAAAAAAAGAAAAAAATTTTTTAATTTTCAAAACTTTTTATTTCTCTCAACTAAAAATAGGAGAAAGGAATCAGCACTAATAGCAGTTGAGTTATACTGATAAATATTTTATTTACACGGAAATTGCAAACGCTTTCAGCTGCGTCGCCATCTTCAGGCAGGCATCTGAAAACGTTTGCGATTTCCGTGTAAATAAAGTATTTATCAGTATAACTCAACTGCTATTAGTGCTGATTCCTTTCTCCTATTTTTAAGTACTCTGAGTATAAGCAGTTTTTAAGTTTTGACACATTCTCTCAACTAAGTTTATTATTTTATATTTTCAAGTTCTGCTGCTCATAAACTAATAAAAATAATTTAACAAGCACTTTAAGCAGGAATACTAAAATTTATTATAATAGACCATCTACACTGTAGATGGCAACACCTCCATCTTTGGTATTAGTTAGGTTTAGAAGTTAGATGTCATCATAGAGAAGCACTTCATGCCGTATAATTGCTGCGTTCCTCAATGTAATAGCAACACAAAAATATATAAAGAACTACAGTTTCAATCATTTCCTAAAGATAGTAATCTATAAAAGCTTGGAGAATCACTATTAAAACAGGAAAGACCGTATTAAGGCATGTCAAAGTTTGTAGCTTGCATTCTCGCAACACTGATTACACTCCATCAAAAACAATAGGTTAGTTACAATTATTACCTTTTAATGTTATAAATTTTGATATAAGAAACAAAAATTATTAAACATGTCTATGTTAAAACATAGGTCTCCTGTAATTAATGCTTCAATCAACTTCAAATGTTTACTGAAAAACAGACATCGACCTCTCTCTGTTTGATGTTGCTGATCTTTTTTCAAACTAGTTATGGATTGTTGAAAGGTTGAAATTATTCAAATGTATTTACATTTACATTGTATATTACATTTATTGGTGAAAATTATTCAGGTGATGAAAATGAGATGAAGTGCTCTCTAAATGTTTTGACACAATTAGACTGCGAATGAGATCATGCTTTTGCCATGCAGAAAGTCTGAAATTTAATACAATTTAAAAGTAAAAAATAAAGCATCAATTAAGACCATACTTAAAATTACTATTAAGCATTACATTAATATTATAGAAAAGTTGACAGTACTATAAACAAATTTAAAAGGTTATTATAAGTGTCTGATGCATCATAAGTTTTCTTGATGAATAACGGCAGCATGCATTAAATATCAATTTTCCTAAAATCATGAAAGGGTTCTGACATATTTACGGTTTTTTTTACAAATACAGTATATCAATAAAATCATGATTCAATTGAGAAGTCCTTTTCATAAACAAAACATAAAAATAGTTATGTAAATAAAAGTAATAAGGGCCAATAAAAAGTTATATACAACATTATGATCTTGCTATAAAATCTCAAGAAGTAATTTTTTACTATAAAGGACCTTTAATGCATACAGTTTACTTGTGACACATGCTTACAATGTGATTTATGCAAGTTTACAATAAGCATTGCTTAATATCACTTATCTTACAATTAATTCGGCTTTTGTCCCAGTTTTTTTGTTCCAATATCTTTTAATTGTTTCTTAAGCTCAGAAATAGTCAACTTGTTAAAGTTTATAATGAACCAGCTTAACTATGTATAAAAATAAAGAGACAAACGCAAACTGAGAGCGAAACACTATGTAACTGCTGGATGCTAAGCCTAAGCAATACCAAAGTCGTAAGTGGTGCTGCAAGTGGAGAAATTTTGCATGTACGATGGTCTATTCCTAATAATAAATTTTAATATTCTTGCTTAAAGTGCTTGTTACATTATTTGTATAAGTTTATTATAATTTATAATAAATTATAAAATAAAAAATTACAATATTAATTTACTAATTATAATTTACTAAGTAATTTACAATATTACTTTATAATAATAACTACCTATATTGAATATTAAAGTTTTCTGTTCGTTCTCCTGGACTGACATTTGCATCAATTTTTATACGAGGAGAAATTATATAAGTACAATTGGTTGTCCAGTTAAGTGGTAATCCCATCATTGTTGGTACAAGATGATAAGCTTCAATCAATCTTAAAGAGCGAGTGATATTATATGTTATACCTTTATGCAAAGATTGTACAATATCTTGATTTGATAGCCATTGATATTGTTTGGTGAAGTAGGAAAATATACTATTGAGTGATAAGAAACCCAGTTCATTACCTGAAAAAATTGAAACAATTCATCCATTTAGTGAATTAAATATAAGAGATAGAGTATATTCTAAAAATAATCCATTATTTAAAAAAAAAATTTGCACTTTCTATTATAATTAAAATATAACAGTACAAGTTCAAGTGAAAGATTGATATATTTATTTTCTAAAGATCTTTCAGCTTAAAAAAGCCATCTTCAATAGGAACAAGTAAAAGAATTACAAATGGAACAAATATTAATTTGAAAATTAGTAGATTATAATTTAAATATTCAAATTAATACTTGTTCCGTTTGTAATTCTTTTATTTGTTCCTACGGAAGATGACTTTTTTAAGCTGAAAGATCTTTAGAAAATAAATACAGTGATACCTCGGTTCACGAACATAATCCGTTCCTTGACCCTGTTCGTGATCCGAAAAGTTCGTAATCCGAATCAATTTTTCCCATTGCAATTAATGTAAATCCAAATAATACGTTTTTTGTCCTAGACTCTAGTATCACTTGTAGTTGGCTGGTTCGCTAATAAATATTGATAAAGCTCTAAAGCCTTCGCACATATCAAAGCCTCACTCACGCTATCTCCCTTAAGTCCCTTTTCATTAATCCAAACTAACAACAATTTCTCTACTTCTTGTAACACTCGAGGCCTATGCTTCGTTAACCTAGTCACTCCTTTAGATACATCAGCTTTCTTCAGTGTATCTTTATTCTTTAGAATAGTGCAGATCGTTGATTTCGCCATGTCATACTCCTTGGCGAGATCCAAAATATGAACACCATTTTCATGTTTAGCTATAATTTCCTTTGTATCACAGTAATATGTTTAGGATTCTTAACACCACCTTCACTAACACTTTTAACTTTTTTGGGAGTCATAATAACGGATAAATCAGAAAGGAAATAAATATAACAGTAATATTAGAAGAAAGCATGTTTACCAAAAAGGAAATAAATATAACAGTAATATTAGAAGAAAGCATGTTTAATGAAGGAAATAAATATAACAGTAATATTAGAAGAAAGCATGTTTAACATAAATAAATATAACAGTAATATTAGAAGAAAGCATGTTTAACACCACCACTAATAAATATAACAGTAATATTAGAAGAAAGTGAAGGTGGTGTTAAACATGCTAATACTCTTTTTTGGGAGCCATAATAAGGGATAAATTTAATTAAGTAAAGAAAAGATTTTTTGGGATCCATAATAAGGGATAAATTTAATTGAATAAAGAAAAACTAAAATATCAATACTTGTTGTTGGGACTCTACTGTATCCACGTGAGCTCTGGGCAAACTGGGTTGCTACTGGGGGCGAGGCTGTGCGCTGAGAGTCACGTGCGCTCTGTGCGTGTGTGTTCATGAACCAAAGCATCGTTCGTGAAGTGAAGCAAAATTTGTTCGCAAATGGTGTTTGTAGACCGAGTTGTTCGTGGACCAAGACGTTTGTGATCCGAGATATCACTGTATAGTAATCTTTCGCTTGAACTTGTGCTGTTATATTTTAATTATCTTATAAGAAGCGGAAAGTATTTTGAACTTTATTTGAAATAAAAGTACTTTCTATTATATTTATGAAATAATTAATTCAAGATTTGTGTAATAAATTTAAAACTTAAAATTTAAACTTTAGATTTAAACTAAGTTTAAAAATTAATTTTTCCAGATTCTCAAGCATTATGTTCTATTGTTTATTAATACAAAGACAACAAATTGCATAAAAGAAAAGATCATATGTAAGATTCCTTTTAATGAAATGCAATTGTATTATGTTCATTGTTGTCAATTTTACATTATACTGCATATTTTACAGTCCACAGTAACATACTTAGAATGTAGGAGGGGTTTAAAAAAAATTAAAAAACTAAAAAGTGGTTTTCGAATAATTGCATGTTGTTGTTTAATGAAAATAAAATGGAATGAGAAAAAATGGGAAATAAAATGATGAATACTATATTTTAGTTTAATTTTTATTTCAATAAATTCAAGAGTAAGTTAAATTAAAATATTAATAGTATAAATTTTACTCACCAAACATTTTAAAATATATTTCTAATGATGGCTTTTGTTTTTCATTTACATTAAGAAACTCTTTCACTAGTTTCCTTAAATTTTCTTCAATTTTTTGATCAGGATATATAAATGATAATTTCCCATTTCCATAATTTGAAACAATTGGTATGAGTCCTTTAATTCCTAGTTTTTGAATAATTTCAACAAAATTCTTTATTAACCATTGTCCATAATTTATATCAATATCTGAAAGTTGCCTTCTCAACCAAATTCCAAATTCTTCCCAATCTGAAGGTAAAGAAAAGAACAAGAATAAGAAAAGAATTTGGTAACAAAAAGAAATCATTAAGTAAAGAAGAAAAAAATTCATTATATACATTTAAATATTCTCATATTTCAGTTGAAAATACTTACTTTTTGCTGATATCCCATATTCAAATAGATTATAATATTTATTGAAAATTTTTGCAGTGAAATTCAGAGAAGAAGCATATGGTAATGCACTAATTGCTTCAAATATCATCTTTTGATCTATTTTTGAACCAAATTCTTGAACTGCTTTAGGCAAAAAATGTAAATTGAAAAGAGAAGATTGTTTATAAGATTGAGAGTGGTGAAAAGGATTACAGTGAATTTCATCTAGATTTATTTTATTTTCTTTTAGTTTTTCTTTAAGCCTGTGAAGAAAACTACAAAATAAAAATTAAATTTTAATATATGTATATAAGCAAATTTATAATAATATTCATTATAATTTCTATTTCTAATACTTAGGTAAGGTACAAAAAACTTTATTACAGATAGCAAATAAGCACAGAAACATTTTTGGGAATTTCGTCTACCTCATAGTGTAGTTTTTTGAAGGAGATAATTTACACCCTGTATATATAAAATATAATTTTTATAATTATTCATAAATAATTTATAAATAATAAATACATTTAATATTTTGTGTTATTATTCATAAATAACACAGAATGTTAAACATATGTAGTTTCTGAACTGATACTATTATTTTAATGAAAAGAAAACAAGTTCAAATTAAGTTTCCCAACTATCAATTAATTTATAGAATGCTTATTAAAACTGATATTTAATCTCAAGTGCCGTACATGTCAATTTCCACTTGTAATTGCATGCTGGAAAATAATTAAAATTAAACCTAATTAATATGCAAAAAATTAAAATTATGCTATCTCACTTAATTTTTCATGAAATCTTTTGAAATTTTCAAATTTTATAGAGCATTTCATAGTTTTTTAATAGTGTAAGCATTTTTTTTTTGGAATTTTACTATTTTCACTACTTTTTGTTTCAAATATGAGATCACAGAAAATTTTATTTTTACATGAAATGAAACGATTGATATTTTCTGATTACCCTATCTCTTCTTAATAAAACAAGCCATAAATGAAGAAACTCAACCAAAATTTTCAGAAATTGTTTATAAAAAACTTTTATTGAATGAAATTATGTCATATAATTATTAAAAATAATATATAGTCAATGAAGTATTGTTGTTTTTATTAATAGTTTATATTTATTAACTTGTTCTTACTTCATTTGTACAATTTTTAGCAGTACATTTTATAAATTTGCTAATTTATATCAAAAAATTCTGCATGATAGAATTTTTTTACGTAATATCAGTTAATATTGGAAACTTTTTATGTGTATGGATATATTTAACAGTTAAATTTATATACAGTCAAACCTCTTTAAGCAATCCCTCTATAAACTGCCACCCTCGTTATTTGCCTGATGAAAGCCAATAACAAATCTCCTCCTTTTATGTTAAAACATGAAATTCCCTCTATAAACTGCCACCTCATCAGAAGATGGAAATTAAGTAATTTATCTGTTAACTTTTATTAGACTGTAATCTTGCACCTGTTGCAAAGTCGCAGATTAGAACGAATGTCAATAACAATAATTATACACTAAACCTAACGGTTAGCGATTCTGCAAATTCAAGAGTTCTGCCTGAGCTCAGGTCTTTTCTAAGTTCTAACTTAAATAAATTAACTACAAAACAATCTAACAATAACGTAACGTCTAATCGACGAAACGAAAATGGAACTTAAACTAAAAGTACCGATTAAGTGTTAGAAGTAAAACAAACAAACGATGTTAGAACTTACACTAATAAATTGACTAAATTCTCAAACAAGTTAAATAACAAAAATTATAAATTTATTAGATTCCAAACACTTACAAAAGTGTTAATAAATGCTTTATTGAAACTCTAATAAAGCAACAAACAAGTATCCAACAAAACTTGTTTAAATCAATTCAAAATTCAACAATCCTATTATTCACAAAAAAAGAAACTTTAAATACTACTAAATTCTACTACCTCCACCTCCGATACAAACTTCAAACAATTGTCAATCTTTACCAAGAACTCAAATGTCACTTGCCAATTTTACATCTGGAAATTCAGCACATCAATTGGCTGGTCAGATGTGTCCACTTTTATACTCGAGTGACAAACACTTTCACACTCGCTCTTTTTAATTTATTAAAATTATTAATAAATTATATTCTTCCACAAAGATAATTACAAACTTTTAATTAAATGCAGATAATTGTATATATTTTACAAAATCGTCTATAAATTAAATTAATCAACATATGACTTAGCAGCACTTATCTTAAGGTGATTATATATAGGTATTTTCTTTAGACTATTAATTATTATTATTATATAAAATTAAAATAGTTTAATAGTTAGTTTTTTAATAGTTAGAAAAACGCTATGGAAGAAGCAAATTCGAGAAGAGATTCTTGGAGTAAAGAAGAAGGTAAAGATTTAATTTTTATGTGTGTATTGTATAAATTAAACTCTATGATTTACTAAAAAAAAATTTTTACCAGCATGCATAGAACTGACAAATCATTTGATAATTCTGTGCAATTTAACATTTCCACGAGTAAGCAGCTTGTCTGATATCAACAGTCAGTTATTTACACTTCTCTTCGAAACCATTACTGGACTAGTTCTTCATGGTAAAACTTTCATAAACTTTTTAAAAATTTTTATTAGGTTATTTGACATTTATGATATTCATTTTAAATGTTTAGATTTAATTCCTGAACCTAGAAGTATCGAAGATGAAGCCCACAATATCCAAACAGTTATTGATACACTTTCTTTGGATATTTTAAATATTTCTCTTTCGCACATTATTGGTGAAGATATTGTGAAACAAAATGCAATTTCCATTTATAATCTATTAGAAGTTATGGAAAATTACCTTTTGTATTCCATTCAAAGCACAACACAATCTGGTAAATTAAAAGCTATTTTTGTAGAAACAATTATAAAATTTAAAACTGAATTTTAAAATTTCATATTTAATTTTCAAAAGATAAGATTGAAGCAGAGAGAGATGAATTTGTATCTGCTGATGAGCATCCTGTTGCCTCAAGTATCTCAACTTGGTAAATTTTTTTCTTAAATTTTTTAAAATTATATAATCATATATTTTTTTATATATAACTTTTAGTATTTGAACACATTTGAAGTAAAATTATATATATAAAATCATGCTTCAGTCAATTAAAAGTCATTAAATATGTTTGGATAGAATTGAATAATTAGAATTACAATTTGATAAATTAAATTCTGCCACTTTAAATTATTTACTCATTTTGCAAAAGTATGTCCAGCCAGAATGCATACAATTATCTATTTTCTTAGAATTTTTTTCATTATGCAGCAGTTATTTTTCAGTTTTTATATTTAATTCATACAATTGTTTTATAAAAGAATGATTTTTCTTTTATCCATTATTTAATACTTTATATACTTGGGGGTTCCTCACAATCACTTATACAGGGCCACATTTACCATAAGGTGCATTAAGCGCAAGCTGGGGCTCATTCTCTATGGGGCCATATTTTAAAACCTTGCTTCTTACAAACAACAATATAAAAAACAGCCCAGTTATAGTTGCATAATAAAGTACTTATTTTTAAATATTAAATTTATAATTGAAATTGAAATAGACTTGTTATTTTGGGGCCTCAATGATGTTCCACCTAGGGTCTCCAAAAATATAAATGTTGCCCTGCCACATTTATACTTTTGGACTAACTTAACTTTGTATTTATATTTGACAGGTTAAGCTGAAATTTTGGTTTCTTAATTTAATTTATATCTGGGAAAAATCAACAAATAGATAAATATAAATACAAAGTTATATACTAGAAATTCTTTTGGATTCCGGTTAATTTATAAACTGTACAATTTTAATAATTTTAATCCTATTTATTTGAAGATTTTTATAATCTGAGGCAATATGCTGCAATTAAAATTATTCTTTCTGTTATTTGTTGAGTTAAGATTTAATTGATGTAGGAGACATAATGCCATAATTATTAAAAAAGAAAGACAAGAATAACTTCTAAAATTATTTTTAATAGTATTGAATAAAAATTATCCAAACTATGCTTATACTCTGTATTTAAAATCTTGACCATTTTAATCATATTAACATTTCCAATTCTATAATAAAATTATTTTATGTTCTTTTTTGAAATTCTGATATATTCGGATTTCATAAATTTATAGGACACAAACTGATGCCATTTTTGAAGAAATGCTATACCCTCAGCAGAAAGAAAATGTAACATCATTAGCAGGAACTAATGAAGAAGGTAATTCTGATTGTTTTAAAACATTTATAATATAAAATAATAATAATAATTTTTTCTCTCTACAATCATAAATATTTATTTCATATTAATAGATCATAACAAAAAACATTCTGAAATTATTTGTCCTTTATGCACTCTTACATCAGAACAAACAGATGACATAAAGCAAATTAATGGAGAAGAAAACATAAAAGAGATAGCTGATATATTAAAAGAAATTGGCAATCAATCAGTTTATAAGAAATTATCAACAAAGCATGATTCGATTACTTCAATAAAGCATCCTTATGTTAAATCTTCTACTTCAAGCTCAACTACAGTTTTGCCTGAACAGGTAAGATACATTTTATTTATTATTCCATCTTAAAATCAATATTAACATATTGATGTTATAAAACAAAATTTATAAATGTTAAAACCAAATTTCATTCAGGATACAACATCAAGTTCATTTATATCACCAATAACTGCAGAAAGTCAATATGGAATTCATCCTCAAAGTCCAGATTTTTCTAAAGTGGTAAGAGAATCTAGTGAAGGAAAATCATCAGTTGGTAAGTAAATGGTACTTTATAAGATATACAGATAGTCCTCAACTTATGTTCACTCATATTTATAATCATCATCAATAAATTCTATAATTGGTCATTATAATTGACAAAGAATTTGAATCCCTGAACTGATATACAAAAAACATTCATTTTGTATCTAGTTCTTGTATTTTTGTGCTTGTTAACTTTATTATGATAAAGTGGAATGTAATAATAAATACAGGTGTCCCTTAGTTTATGCGATTAATAGGTTCTATGAAATAATCACGTAACACGAATTCGCGTAAAATGAGTTGTATTTTTAGCATGCGTGAGATAAAGATAGGGGTTTCTTCAGAAGAATAAAAAAATGAAAATTTTACACCTGTGAACAAAAGATCAAATTTTAACGAATGAATTATTTAAATATAAACAAAAAACACAAATTTTAATGAATGAATGATTGGATGATTGAATTTAATTATTACAAGTCATAAATAACTAAACACTACATAATTCTGATAATCTTCAATTCATTGTTGAATTGACTGGGTCTGGTGAGTGTGGATCATCACTCTCGTGCTGTCTTCAACTCTTTGGGATGATTTGCTGATGATCTTTAATCATTTTAATGAGACTCAGCTGACGGGCAGCATTATCTTCCTCTCTCTATAAAGTTCTTTGTAGCTAGCCAAAGAATTCTGAATTTCTTTTGCAACTTTGGAGCTTCTAGTCTCATTAGGATCATTTTTCTTCAATTATTCTGGCAGCACTATCAATATGTTTAAAAAATTCAGTCATTTTGTTTTGTTGAAAGTTGTTTGATGGGCTCAGCAACAAAGGGATCCTGACTTTCATCATTCATGTTGTTTTCTATTTCCAGAAGCTCTTCAATAGTTGAGCTCTGATTAGTAGTACTCAAGCAGTTCATCCACATCAGAATTTTTAAACAAATTTTTTTTTTAAAAGTTAATTCACTGTTCAAAATCGCGTTATAGTGAAAACATGTAAAGTGAGTGTGCGTATAGCGAGAGATATCTGTATTGATAGTGGGAAATCCATAAATATTGGATATTTCCAACTTATGATGGCAGGGTTTGAACTGAACCCTTCCGTAAGTCAAAGACCACCTGTATATATTAATACTATTATATTATATATATATTATTTGATTTTTATTTTATTTAGGTTCTACAGATAAATCATCTCAAACATTGGCTGGTAAAACTGAAAGCAGTTCAGAAACATCTGGCATTCCTCAAGTAAATATTGAAAAAGATATTATTTCCATAATTATATTGTATTATGAATTTTATTATTAAAATGCAATAATTTGTATGATGAAAAAATTATTTTGTATAAAACTATTTAAAAAAATTATTATTCAAAAATATACAAAAAAAAAATACTGAATGTTAATGGATATATTTGTAATTTATTTTTAATCTGTAGATTAGGACACAAATGCTTCGTAAAATTGCAACATTAAAAAAGCGCCGGCAAGAATCTAGTGACAGGTAAGATAAGCTATAAATTTATTCAATTCATGCAATACATAGATCACTATCTAAAAATTTTATTTTCATTAAACATTAAATATTGAATATAAAAATGCAAATTCCTGCATAATAGGATAGTTACAATTGAGATTAAGAAAGATATATAAATTTAGATGATTATATTAACAGTATATACCAGCCCAAACAGGTCAATTCAAACATCATACCAATATATTTCTTTTGATTTTTGAATAAGAGAAACAAAAATCTATTTTCTTACTTACATAATTTCAAGGAGAAATTACACATGAAAATCTATAACAATTCAAACAGCATAATAAGATATTGTGTACAAGGACAGACTGATCATAAAATTATTTTTTCTAATCCCAAAATTTTAAGGTTCTACAAATGCTCTTAATGAATTCCAGCCTCTTAGTCTTTCCCAGAAAACACCAGGCCAGGCTGATTGAAGGTGAATTCTGGAAATATCAAGATTGGTAGAAATTAAAGTAGCTAAGTAGTTGATAGTTACAGTTTGCCCCTATTTGTGTACATTACCTCCATAACTTAATGCATTGCTTACCAGAAATAAAAATCAGTATTTATTAGAATATGTTTATTTTATAGAATTTATACATTTATTTTTATGGAAAACAATATAATGTTTAGACTCTATTCGCTCTTTGTGTTGTGTTTTTAATATAATTTATTTACAAGCAGTTAGATTTATTGTAAACAAATTTAATTGACAAGACTACTTTCATATTATTTTGATTCTACCTAAATATTCTTTCCAATAATAAATTTTCAACAATTTTGATTGTTGTTACATATAAAAATAATAAATACTTATTTCAAAATTACATATAAAAATTTATTATACATCATCTTAAATTATGACATTTTTAAAATAAAAAAATTGCACTATAAATAATTAATTATAGATGTATTTGTGCAATGTTTTAAATAAATTTTTATGAACTTAAGAAATATAAACCTAAAAGCAGAAAAATTTGTGTAAAATACTTTCATATGGTTTATTTCTCACATTCTAATAAGTGTTCAAGTTGTTGAATTAGTTGAATGAGATTTTAGCATATTCTATTTATCAAATAACCAATAAAAGTATTTTTTATGTTACAAGCTTATAACGCTTTAATAAGATTTATTTGTAACTTGAAATCTATTGTGAGCCCAAAGGTAGTGAACATACAAGTTATACTGAACTGTATAATATATTATAGAATCGATTAGAATATATACAAATTTTTGAAATATTTTGGAAAAGTTCCAATTATAATATAATTATTTTTGATGAAAGCTTTCCTATTTTGAAATATAATAAGATATTTAATAACTATGTAGTTTCATTTATGTTTGATGCTAGATTCTTTTGTCATTATAATGTTTACAATTCTTGTACAAATTTTGAAATTGTCTAAAATTTTAAAACTTAGCATGTTTTATATGTATAAAAATTCAATTCAGATTGGATGGCTGCATGGTAAAGCTGCAGCTTACCACTCTGGAAGATCTGGGTCCCACATCTCCAGTTTTTCAGGAGGGGTCCAGCCCAGTCTGTTGAATTCCATTCTTCAAGCATCCAATTGATCCCATCATGGGTGTTGGCCAAAGCCTGTGATGGGCTTTATAAGTGGTCGCCACCAGATACAGAATATTCCATGAAAATATGGCGGCTTAACCAAATTAACCTAACCAAAATAAAAACAATTCATCATTTGAATATTTACAGATTGAAATCTGTTTAGGATATTTCTGAGATTAAATGGTGGCAGATAACAGAATATTAGATGAACTAATTATGATAAAATCAATTGGGATTTGACTATATGCAAATATTACAATTCCATGAAAATGAAATGATGAAATATGGCAGGTCATTAGCAGAAAAAGATTGCATCCTTTAGTTGCATCTAATGACAGATGAGTAGAATTCACCTATTATCTCTTTAACTAAGTTAACAGGGGAATCAATATATAATTTTTATCAAAAATAGAGGATGTTATCTTGATTTAATCCTTTTGAAAAATAAACGACAAAGTGAGAATAGTATAGGAAAACATAATGAAAAAAAGAAAGAAATCCTACAAAAATCATATTTCTTAATCTATTCTTATTGAACAACTCAAATTATCATAAATAATGGAAACAAATCTTTTAATGTATCAGAGTTTCACATTATAGTGACATTCTATTTGGTATTTTGTCTTCTTTTATGATCATATAAATGTAATATAGTGTTATGAATATTATTCAAGATGAACAATGATCCAACAAAATTTTTAATCTAGCTCATATTTATAGCATTATTACTGATACCACAAATTTACATTTTATCTTGAATTAGTTGAATGAGATTTTAGCATATTCTATTTATCAAATAACCAATAAAAGTATTTTTTATGTTACAAGCTTATAACGCTTTAATAAGATTTATTTGTAACTTGAAATCTATTGTGAGCCCAAAGGTAGTGAACATACAAGTTATACTGAACTGTATAATATATTATAGAATCGATTAGAATATATACAAATTTATAATTAGAATATATACAAATTTTGTACAGATATAAAATGAGTATATACAGATTTTTAAATCTTTGTATCAGTATTATTTCTGATTTTCTATAATATTTTATTTTATATACGTTAATATTCTTAGTTCAGAAAAATATGCCAAAAAAAAGAATGTTAGATTTTCATCCAAAGATGCATTGAAGGTATGAAATTATAAATTTATAATTAAGTTTATTTTTTCCTTTATAAAAAATAATAATGATATCATATTTATGATAATTTTTTAGGATTTTGATGCCAGAAATTTACAAAATTATAAAGAAAAAGTAAAAGATGATTTGGAGAATTTTCAAATAGTATCTGAATCATCAGAATTTGTGGTAATATATACTTTAATATTGAAAAATGTTGTTATTGCAATTTTATATTAATAATTTTATATATCAAATTTTTAGAATGATGTATATAAAGATATATTTAATGCACCACAACAGAAATTTCCACCAGTTTGCAAGAGATACAGTAAAAAGTTTCTGTTAATGTAATGTTTTAAAATGTTGTAAATTTAATATTTAAACGATAATTTTTGTATATATTATAGTTTGCAGAACCAGGACCAAGCATCCTTCAATATCAAAAAGATCTCCTAATAAAAAACACATTCAAGAAACTTCAATAGGTTATCTAAATATTTTTTCATCATATTTCTTTTGATTCCAATATACTTGTTCATAAAAATTTTATTTAGTGCTAATTTATATTCTAAATCAAGTTGCTACATGTTTATAAAATATTTATCTAGAAAAAGAAGAAAGTACTTCTGAAAATGAATTTCTTCAGTATCTACAGAAAGAAATGCCAGGCATTTATTTATCACCTGCAACTAAAAGACGGATGCAAAACCAGTATCATCAACATCTTAGGCTACTTGGAAATCAGCTTAGAGATTATAATTCAAGGAAAACTAAAACTGAAAAGCAGGTAAGCTGGTCTAGTATAAAAACAATTTAAATATCTAAAAAGTACATTTAAAAAAATTAGTGTTAATTTTTGAAATGTAAGATCAAAATATATTGCTGTTAATGCATTGTTCAAAAATAACGTATTTTTTTATAATTTAGTATGATGAAGCCATGAGAAGAAAAGAAAAATTGTCAAGAATACTTAAAAAGGAACGTGATCATAATCAAAGAATGGTAAAAGCATGATTGATGTGTTTAAATTTGGTATTTAAATTATATTGTTTTTAAGTAAAAAAAATATTCTTAGTTTTATACATATAACAAATTTTTACATGAAATGGCAAGAAATAATAACATATTTCATCATTATTTTGGTAATTAAGAGTCTTAAGTTGCAATTTAGATTTTAATAGTTTACTATATAATATTTTAAAATATACTTATATATGAATATCGCATAAAATATGGGATAAGAGAGCATATTTTACCAAAATAAGTATAAGAGATTATAAATTATCAGAAAAATCAAAATTACTATATTATATTTTTCCTGAAAGAAAGAAAAAAAATATATGACTGTCTAAATTTAAATAAAGTAATTCTTGAAAGAAATAAAGATAATTTCGGATAACAGAACAGCATTTGCTTCCTATAGGTAAAAATTTTTTAAACTGATATAAGAACAAAGAAAAAATAAAAATTTTAGAAAAATATTAGATATGTAAATATAGTAATACACCACTAAATCTGTCATTATGATCAATTTTCCCCACTAGGTTGACCATATATTTGCAAAAAAATAAAGTTACATATAAATAATTGTGAAATCATCTACAGGTATACTTTGCTAATATGGCTCTTCTCAATTATATTCCATATTTTGATATATACAGTGGGTAATCGGTTAACGAACATAATCCATTCCACAACAATGTTCGTTATCCGAATTGTTCGTTAACTGATCATTGATTTACTATAGTTTTTATGGGAATTTGATTAATTCGTTCTGGAGACTCAAAAAAAAACATAAATAAAAAATTATATAATTTCTTACTGTTTATTTATATGTAATAACAATAATATATACATAATAGATGAAAATGAACATTCAATGTTCGTTATCCGAATTGTTCGTTAACTGATCATTGATTTACTATAGTTTTTATGGGAGTTTGATTAATTCGTTCTGGAGACACAAAAAAAAACATAAATAAAAAATTATATAATTTCTTACTGTTTATTTATATGTAATAACAATAATATATACATAATAGATGAAAATGCAAAACTATGTATGTTTATTTTTTGATAAAGAATCTGTCCAATTTCGATTGCTTTTCTCTCTTCAAGATTATTGTTCTTAATAGCATTGTTGTTGTAGAGATACCCAATCCTAATGATCTCAACCTGGTATGGGTGCCATTCAAAACCAAAATATTGTAAAATCTCTTTTTTACCTTCTTTAATAAATCTTTGATTTGTTTCAAGTTGTTTCTGAGTTCGTTTTAATCGGGTAAAACTACTGTTCCTCCATCCTTACTCATAAGTCCACAAACATGCAAGGCCTAAGCCTGTCATTTCTGTTAGGTTAGTTAAGCCGCCATATCCTCGCGAGATATTTTTATCTGGCACCCACTTATAGAGCTCATCACAGACTGGCCAACACCATGATGGGGTCAACCGGATGGTTGAAGGATGAGGTTCAACGGGCTGGGCTCAGACCCCTCCTGAAAAATTGGTGGAGTGGGACCCAGATCCTCCAGGGTGATAAGCCACAGCTTTATCACATGGCCATCCGGCCGATCTGTCATTCCAAGTCCGCAGGTCCCACAGTTTGTTCTGTGAAGTGTTTGTTATCCGAACTGTTCGTTAACCGATCACCCACTGTATATAGTATCAAAATGAAAATTATCTGCAAAATAATAATATATTTTGTATACTTGTTTTAATCACAAATGGGTTGGGCCTGGTGAGAGACTCAGAATCGAACCATGATTCTCCAAGGTTATATGCGAATGTTTTAAAATTCTGCTATCTGGTTGAGTTTTTAGGCCTAGCATTATTATGCACTTAAAGAATAACTGTATAAATAATAGTATTTATTTTCATTAGCAAATGAATAAAAGCTGTGATTTGCTTTATAAATAATAGTGATATGGTATGTAACCACTGTAATAATCAGGTATGCCTGTATAATCCAAATATTATTTCTAACCATATAATCACTGGCAGATATTTTTAGAGTTAAAATATAATTAATAATTTCTTTAAATTAGGATTACATTATTACTATTTATTATTTAACAACTGAACTTTATTTTTTGACTAATTTCTCAAAATAAAAATTTGCCTTGGCTTTGGCAAATTTTGGTTTTGGAAAATTATTCTAAACAGGAACTTCAAGCTACTGCTCTGATGCCTTTAATCAATTAAACTATTGTGGAAATTTGTCTATTTTCTGACTGATCTGTTTAAATTTAGCACTTAAATTATATTGTTTATAATGTAGACAGATTTCTTCTGAACACACATTATGAAAAACTAGATAGAGCATTGATCATGACATTCTCATAATTTTCTAATTTTTTGAATTTATCTTATATTAATAAAGATCTTATTTGATATGAAATTTTAGGACTTTTTCTTACTTAGAAAAACTTGATCTGACTTCAAGTGTATTCTATTTTATTAATAGTTATTTTGAATTTTTTATATCACTTAAATATTTTGATTGATATATCCAAAATGAAATCATATACATATTTATTAGTATATATAATGTGTAAGTTTTTAGCATAAGTTAAAAATAAAATTTTTGCATTTATTCTAAATATAGAAATTATTTTACAATCAGTAAATCTCAAGATTAAAAAAATTTTGTTTACCAATATTTCAAACTCATCATGATTTACATATAAAAATTGTCTAAGAAATTATTTTTTAATTAAAAAATTTTTTTTGTATCTGTTATTAAATCTTAGAACTAGGAATCATCTTAGAAATGCTCAAATATGATATATTGAATAAATACTTTAATTTCATATTTTAATTCTTCAATTTTAGAAAAAATTAAAAGAAGAAAGACAATTGCATCAAAGAGTAAAATCAACTTTGCGTGATAATCAAATGAACAGAATACAAATGAAGCAGAGTTATGATGATCATCAGCAATTTTTAAAGAGTAAACTGAACAGGAGAAAAACAAAAGAAGAAAAGGTTAGAGCAATTTTATATTAAGCAGATAAATAATCTTTTATGAATGTGGTAGAATTCATCCATCTTTTAACTTTTATGTCATAAGATGCCTTCTTTTTTTTTATGCTAGTGGCCTGACAGACTACTCATGCAAAAAAAAGATAATTTCCATCCTTCCTCATGCTCTTCTATATTCTTCTCACTTCAATTCTTCAAAAATCACTAATCATGCTCTCTATGTGTTTCATTAAGGAAGATAAATGCTGTAAATAACTTATAGAAAATAATTGACAATGTTGTGTGTGCTTGTATTTGTATGTGTGTATCTTAGTATGTTATATGATAATATATATACAGTGGATTCCACTTAATTGGGACAGCCGCATAATTGAGACAAATCTCAAAGAATGGAAATCAAATTAATAAACTAATACAAAATTTAAACGCTTAATTGGGACAGTAGCAGAAAAGAAATTTTCAATTTTTGATATATTTTAGGGATTTTTCAAAAGTATGGCTACACATCCATACACTAATCTTTGCCAAGATGTCAAAAAAGGATTTTATACTCAAGTAAAATTGCTTGGTTGTATAAAATTAAAAGCTAGCCATTTAATCCAAGCCATTGTAGACTCACTGAAATAAACCAAAATCTACCATAGATGCGTCTCTTACAAAAAGAAAATCAACTGCGTAAGGAGTGGGCATTACAGAAAGAAATTCCAGGAACATCGAAAAGAAAGTGTGATGGAAAGGATCCAGAAGTCGAAGAAGCATTAGATCAATGCATTTCTATAGTTAGCAATTGTCAAAAAAAAACCATTATTATATGTATTTATGCTAAAAAAACGTAAAGTTATGTAAAAGTAACAAACACAAACAACGAATAAAATTTTATTTTATTTACAAAGATTATAATCAAACAATAAACAAGAACATAATTACACTATTAATTGCAAAAAATAGCGGGCGAGGCATGAATATAAGCGGCCCAGTACTGAAGACCGAGATTGGAAACTAATAATTAGGTACCTATTTTAATAAAGCATTAAAATAGGTACCTAATTACATTAGGATACCTATTTTAATAAATCATTAAAATAGGTACCTAATTATTAGAGGGCGGCCCAGTGTTGAAGAAGAGAAGATCGGTAAAAAACTAATAATTAGATATCCATTTTATAAATCATTAAAATAGGTACCTAATTATTATTTTTTACCTATTATTTGTATACATTAAAATAGGTACCTAATTATTATTTTTTTACCTATTATTTATTTATCTACGAATTACATATTTTATTTTAGAATTTATTATTACTTGGTTTAATGATGACAGCTGGACCAAAATGGCTTAGTCCCATACGAATTACATATTTTATTTTAGAATTTATTACTACTTCATTTAATTGGGGCGAATTACATATTTTATTTTAGAATTTATTATTACTTCGTTTTTGGGACAAAATGGCTTGGCCCGACGTGTCCCAATTAAGCGGAATCCACTGTATATACATACAATGCTCCAAAAAATAACAAAAACTCAGCACTACATAGGAGTTACTTTAAAACAAAACATGTACTTAAGAATGTTTCATTAAGAAATGTTTTCAGTTATAAAACCACCATCTTCTGTTACAAATCTGTCTTATGATTTGTAGTTGAAACTATGATTTTTATAGTATATAGTACCTGCTCTATAGCTCAATTTTTGTTATTTTTGGAGCTTTGGAATTTTTAGCAGTAGGAAATATGAAGTTGTTAATTACATATATACAGGGTTCCCAGGCAAGAAAAGGTTTTATTTCTTATGCATTCCTTTTAACTTTTAATTGAAATGTTCTAATACTTCAGAAGCAGAGTCTATAAATAGGAAGGTGACCATGAGCTATTGATTGAAAATGGTTGCAGCATTTCTAGGAGCTAATTGAAAAACTTAGGGGGGAAATTTTCAATTGCAAAGTTGTAGAGCATTATTTAATTAGTACAGAAAAATATGCAGTTTGCACAAAATATGTAAACAAGCAATAAAAAATGAGATACACAAAAAGTGATTTAACTGCCATAGACAGTAAAAAATAAGATAAAATGGGCTGCCTGGTTTACCAGATTTGAATCTTATGAATTTCTTCTTTAGGGTTATTTAAAGGAACAGATTTATGCAATGCAGCCAGCAAGCATGCAACATTTAAAAAAATTGCATCACCACAGCTTTCAGAGATGTGACTCTTATAGTATTATGTCATGCACAAGAAAACTTTGTCTTGTGTTCAAATGTGAATTGCAACTGATAGTGGACATTTTGAACAGTATCGTAGTAGATCCTTGCACATTTCTCACCTTCATTCTAAATAATGGAAGAGGCATTTCCATAATTATCACTTTTCATTTGCCTCATTTTTTTATTGCTTGTGTACTTGTTTTGTGCAAACTGCATATTTTTCTGTATTAATTAAAGAATGCTCTACAACTTTACAATTGAAAATTGTTTAATATTTTGCTTACTTTTTGAGATTGGGTTTCCAAGTTCTTCAATTTATTCTGCTAGAGGCACTGTAACTATTCTTAAATGATAGCTTGTAATCACTTTCTTATATAAACCTTGCTTCTGAAGCAGTAGAACACTTAAATTGAAAGTCAAGGGGATGCTTAAAGAATAAGGAAATTTTCAGGAACCTTGTGTGTGTGTGTATAATATTATTTATTTATTATTTTTTTTAAGTTAATGAGAGAATTGTATGAAGAAGGCTTGGCTATACAGAAAGAAGAACTAAGGGAATTGCGCAAACTGGCAAAAGAAAGAGAGGAGAAAGAAGCCAGAAATCATCAAATATATATGGAATCCATGGAGAATTTGTATCCTTTGAACTTCATAAACTATTTAAATATTAAAAATTGTGATTGATTCATAAAACTCATATATTAGAATCACCATTATGAGAATTCAATCTTTTAGCATTTAATGTACTGTTAGACTCTTAGATATAGTACAGTCTCCACAATTTGCCAGCATAGTTTCATCATAATGATTTTTTATTAAATTTTTAAGAAAATATCATTGGTTTGAGTAATATTATTCAATTAAAAAGAGAAAAATATAGTTCTTTTTCAATTAAATTTTAACTTTTTTAAGACAGTTTTATCAAACATAGATGAATTGTATCTAATTATACAATTTACTTGGTAGACTGATCTTTCTTAAAATACTTGTATGTATATTGTACAGTTTTTCATAACATGTATAATTGCATATTTTTACTATACTTCCAAATAATTTATAATGTGTTTTGGTCAGTTTCTGCATTACCCAACATTTTTGATTTAACTTTCTTCAAATCAGATAATCAAGATTTTACTATATAATGAATTCTGAAAATTAGTTCAATAAAATTTTATTACAAATAAACTTTTTCATTTGTAATAAAATACACAGTTTTAATATTTTTATTTATACCATAATACTGAATAAAAAATAATTATGCCTATACAATTATGTGTTAATATTTGAAACATAAAATAATTATTTATTTTTGGATTAAATTTTTTATTTTTATTATATTTTTATATGATTTAATGTTAGCCATATTTCTTAATTACTCTCAGTTACAAAAATCAGCTGGAAATGCTTACTGAGACCATCAATGAAGAAAAGAATAAATTAAAGCAGAGTGCAAAAGCTCAAACTAGAGTAAGATTAGCTAGAAATTTATTATATTTACTTTTACACCAGTTTTTTTAATACTTGTTTTTATGGTAGGTGCTAGAGCAAATACGCCGTGACTTTCGTAACAAAATGGAACAAGAGATAAAGGATTCTAGGAATAGATTGTTAGCTGATGGAGATATTCATTTTAGAGAAATGGATGCTGAAAGATTAAGAAACTCGTGGAAGAAAAAAGGAATAAGAATATTACCATCAAATCAGGCACATAAGGGGAGAAAATACTGATTTATATGTAGAAAAATTTATAGTATAGAAAATTTTAAATTATTTATATATACTGTATATAGATATTTGATAGATACCTTTTGTTGAGAAAGATAAGCAATACTTGTTAAAAATAAGTAGATAAGTTATAGAAGAATAAGGCATGTTTTTTACTAACTGATGATAAATTTAAATATAATCAATCAAATTACTTAATGTTTTGGCATAAAAATATATATAATTTACACTAAATGTTACTAAATTCAATTTTATCCTTAATTTGCATTTACTATTCTCAAAATATTAGACACTTATTATTTTAATCAGTTTTCTGTTGGCTGAAATGTAATTTTTACTTTGTAAAAAAGGCTAAAATGTACATAATTAATATCACTTAAATTATGATTTTTTTTATTTCCTTATATTATAATAATTTTTTTAATTGAACAGCAAAAAAATGATGCATTTAAAAAAATGTAAAGTTAGAAATAATGTGAAGTGTTTCACATATGCATTTATAATATGTATTGTTTGCTTTTCACTTTTTCAAGATTTTATTACATTTCTATATTAATAAAAGCCTGACAATGTATTATTACTGTTCTGTTAGCTTGCCCTTTGATGATTAGGCTGTTTTTCTCTGACATAGCCAAAACATCTGGTCTGGCAAAAAATTTCAAAAGAAAATTTGACATCATTTTATCATCCTTTATAGTATATAGCTGTTAAATTGTATTAATTTATATAGCATAATTTATTTCTCAATGTAAATATATATAAGAAACATATAATATTGCAAAAACATTTATGGATTTAATAAATTGTACAGATATGTTACTAAATTTTGCAATATATCGATAGAAAAGTCTGGAAAATAATGGTTTAATTTATATATGTGTGTGCATGTAATATATCTTAATAAAAATAGATTTATATATTATGTAATATGTTCTCATGCTATTCTATAAATACATAAGGTAAAAATAACTTACTACATTCAGAAAAGTAATCTTCAGAATTTTATTCACTTCATAAAATGATTGATTTCAACTTCAGAAGTTTAAACAACAATATGTGCTTAGTTCTAGTGAGAACAGATATTTTTGTGTTGCTGATTTTTCAGGTTTTTCTCTTGATATCTCACATCAAATTTATAATACTGTAGTTGAAATCTGATATGCTCTTCATTTTATTTATTTATTTTTTTTAATATTCCATTTAAGTAGAGGAATAAAAATTTTTTATTAGTTTTTAAAACCCTATCAAATGCCACAAATGTGATAAATTTATTAGAATATTGTAAAAAGTTTTTACTAATTCGGAAGATGGCGTACAGATCGTTTTTCAAAAAATTGATTTTTCTTTAGATTTCAAAATCTTACATACATAACACAAATTATGCATGCATATAATTTCTATTTTGTTAATTTCATTTAAATATAATGTATGTTTATTGCATAATGAACATATAAATTTAAAAACGAAAAAAAAATATTAACTGCTTAAGAAATCACTAGATGGCACAAACTATGTTTTAAAAATTAAAAATCTGATTAAACTAAAATAATTATACCCAAACATCCTTGATTATACTTTGATAGCAAAATATATAATTAATTTAATTAAATTTTTTTATAGTATTTAAAGTAGTACAATAAACTTTAGATAATTTATCTAATTAATGAAATGTAACTTTAAAAAAAAATATTGTAATGAATAGACATCGAGTTTAGTATTCACGTACTGTATAACTGGTATGTATTTCAGTACGTCAATAGTCGTATGGACTATTCTATAATAATATAAGTTCATTTTTAAATGATAAATTTTATTTTTTGTAATTAAAACTTTTACTTATCTTACCTAAGATGCTAATTTGAATAAAAAATTAATTTTTTTTTAATTATTTGGATTTAAAAATTGTTTGCATTAATGAACTTAATTAAACGTATCATATACAGGTTGAGTATCCCTAATTCTAAATGCTTGTAACAAAGAATGATTCAGATTTTGGAATACTGTAATATGGTTCTGTTAAAGAATAGTCATAAAAAATTCAGATGTTTTAGGCATTTTTAATGATATATAACACAATAGAAAATAATTAGAAAATTCAGGAACATCTTGCACTGATAATGTTTGACGTTTTATTGAATCAGGGTGGTACATTATGACCGCTTTATTGACGCGCGCATATTATTGCGTCATCTTTTAGAGTCTAAACTACTGGTTCTCAACCTTTTTTTTCCCTGGACCACATACATTTTGTTTGCTACATTAAGCGGGCCGCAACATGCTATATCAGCAGTCAGCAACCGGCTGGTATCACGTGAAAAAAGTCTGACCTCTAAAAAATTGCCTACAAAAACTCTTGACTTCTCAGTTCGTGAATGCCATAGGTCAGTGTTTTCCAAACTGACCTACGACCTGTAAAATTTTGAGTGCATCAGGAAGCACCTAGCAAATTAGGAAAATTCTAATTTTTCCAGATTAAAAAAAATTTTTAATATCGGAATTTTTATTTTTTTTGCATATGGGAAAAGAATTTAGCGTTTTCATTAAATTCATGACTGTGCGTTCCGGGCAGCACGTAAAAGCTTGTCGGGCCGCAGTTTTTTATTTTTGTTAACTGATGACGCCACTTTTCTCAGGGAGAATACTAAGTGACGGGGCGAAACAAGCCCTTCCACAGGCTATAGGGAGAATACTAAGTGACGAGGCGAAACAAGCCCTTCCACAGGCTGCTCATCCCTGCGGAGGGGTCAGCCGGATTGTGGAGGACGGGGACTACGGGCCGGGCCCGGACCCCATGATAAATATTTTCAAGGGGTGGGACCAGGCCCACCTCTGCGGAGGGGTCAGCCGGATTGTGGAGGACGGGGATCAATGGGCCGGGCCCGGACCCTATGATAAATATTTTCAAGGGGTGGGACCCGGCGCCGGGCTCGGACCCCATGATAAATATTTTCAAGGGGTGGGACCCGACACTCGAACCCGGTCCTCCAGAGTGGAAAGCCGAAGCGTTTCCACGCGACCGACTCGGGCCGTGGGTTGAGAATGACTGATCTAAAAAATGAGTCATGGACCTGTCCCGAAGAGCTCCCTGCTATGAAAGCGATTTCGGATTGGGGATACTCAACCAGTATTTAAAAAAAACGAACTGAATTTCATAGAATCTGGAGAATTTATATTCATCAGAATTCTACTCTACTATCCTGTCAATTATTAATATAATTCACAAACTAGAATTTTTATTTTAAAAAGAATTAACTTACAATATATATTGGCGGATGGATGCGGTGGAAACGTGCTGTGCTTTCACCCCGGAATATCCGGGTTAAATTCCCGGGTCCCCCACGCTCAGTTTTTTAGAAGGGATCCGGATCCGTTTATTGAACCCCATCCATCTCCTGGCGGTTGACTCTATAAAGATGTGGACAGTCCATATTTGGCATGGAAATGCCCCACCGCTTAGTACCCAAAGAATGGAAAATGCTGTTAAACTATAAAGAAAAAAAATTTAAAGATATCCCTGTTTTTAACAAAATACAGTAACTCTTACTAAATCATAAATTTCCTTTGATTTTGATATATAATAATTTTGCAAGCATTATATCATTTTTATAAAATTATTATTGCCGATCCTCTGGGATTAAAATCTGTAAAACAACAAATTTACGGTAGTATTTATTTTTGTACTTTATGCCGTGCTTAAACTATTGCAAAACAATACTTAATACCTGATCTGCCTATTCCACATTTGTTCATAGATGGTAATATAGTAATGTAGACATCTTTCAGATAATAGGACCTACTATTAAGTAAACTGACAAGACTTTTTCAGTAATCAAAAATATCATTTATTTTCATTATATTTATTAATTGATATATTACGGTATCAGAAAGTATATTGTTGATATTTAAAACTATAAATGTAGGTCAGCCAGATGGCCGCATGGTAAAGCGTTCGCTTGCCACCTGGAGAATCCGGCTCCACACCTCCGGAAATTTTTCAGGAGGGGTCCTGTTCCGGCCATTTAATCACATCATTCACCTAACGGACAACTCCACCAGAGGGCAATTTAATATAGTCTCACCAGTAACTTCCGGTTGGAAAGCGGTGTAAAATAAGATAAAATCTATAAACGTGGGGAAATCTTAAATTCCATCAATATTCTCTAAGATATTGAAATAAAATTATTATAATTTTTTAGAAAACGAAAAACTTATAAGAGATTCTTTATATTTCCAGACAAAAATAATAGTAAATGCTTAAAAATGCATCTAATGTATTAAGGTAAAAATAACTTACTACATTCAGAAAAGTAATCTTCAGAATTTTATTCACTTCATGAAATGATTGATTTCAACTTCAGACGTTTAAACAACAATATGTGCTTAGTTCTAGTGAGAACAGAATTTTTGTGTTGCTGATTTTTCAGGTTTTTCTCTTGATATCTCACATCAAATTTATAATGCTGTAGTTGAAATCTGATATGCTCTTCATTTTA
>AYEL01089921.1:0-22215 GCA_000484575.1 Olivierus martensii | reverse complement strand
CAATAATTGAAAATTATTTTATTTAATAAAGAATTTTTAGTCTTTAAATTTTAATTAAATTCTTATCATCAAACATTCTCTACAGAGAATATTAATACATGATTTCATTCTTTCAATTCTTTTAACATGATTATAGTGATATAAATATTAAAATGAAATTTTTTAAATCCTGAATAATTTTTTAAAATATTATTTGCAGTGGTAGAGGGTTCATTCGATCGTTACCGTAGCAAATAACATCATTTGTCAAACACAAATAAACGTCACACAGAATGTTTGCCTAACACTTAGAAATGGCAGTAGGATATAAAAAAAAATATGTAAAATTTATCTCATTCGATAGTTTAAAATATATTGTTAAATATAACATATTTTTACTTAATATAGGGAAAATTACTAATTTTTCTTGAAAATAGATCACAAATTGTGAAGGAATGCTAATTTATTAGTGCAAGATGGCATTTTACCTTCTGCATCGAAACGCTGAACATAAAGTGTCATCTGGCGTTAAGAAATTTGTATCAAAATTATTAATTGTGTCAAATGGATGTTTTTGTAAAAAAAATGCCGAAAAAAATTGTTCGAGAAGAAATTTCATTTGCGTCATAATTAAAAATAATTGAAAATTATTTAAACTGGTAGAATTCTTTTCAAAACTGTTTGCATAAATTTCACCTCATCTGATATATTTAACTTATAAAAATTATTTTCAAATCATACCTTTAGCAATTAAAATTTTATAAAATGTTAACAAATTTTTATCAGCATCCCATTAAATATTGATATATCAATTTTTTCGTGCAATTCTCCATTCATTTGAATGACAATTATTGATAGAGTATAATAAGATAAAAATCGCTAACGTTAATTTCGCATAGAACATGATTTCATTCTTTCAATTCTTTTAACATGATTATAGTGATATAAATATTAAAATGAAATTTTTTAAATCCTGAATAATTTTTTAAAATATTATTTGCAGTGGTAGAGGGTTCATTCGATCGTTACCGTAGCAAATAACATCATTTGTCAAACACAAATAAACGTCACACAGAATGTTTGCCTAATACTTAGAAATGGCAGTAGGATATAAAAAAAAATATGTAAAATTTATCTCATTCGATAGTTTAAAATATATTGTTAAATATAACATATTTTTACTTAATATAGGGAAAATTACTAATTTTTCTTGAAAATAGATCACAAATTGTGAAGGAATGCTAATTTATTAATGCAAGATGGCATTTTACCTTCTGCATCGAAACGCTGAACATAAAGTGTCATCTGGCGTTAAGAAATTTGTATCAAAATTATTAATTGTGTCAAATGGATGTTTTTGTAAAAAAAATGCCGAAAAAAATTGTTCGAGAAGAAATTTCATTTGCGTCATAATTAAAAATAATTGAAAATTATTTAAACTGGTAGAATTCTTTTCAAAACTGTTTGCATAAATTTCACCTCATCTGATATATTTAACTTATAAAAATTATTTTCAAATCATACCTTTAGCAATTAAAATTTTATAAAATGTTAACAAATTTTTATCAGCATCCCCGTTAAATATTGATATATCAATTTTTTCGCGCAATTCTCCATTCATTTAAATGACAATTATTGATAGAGTATAATAAGATAAAAATCGCTTTCGCATAGAAGTTAATTATTTGAGGTTTTATATCTACACGAAAGATACAAGGTGGCATTAGATGATATCACAGGCTTGGTCTTTTATGTAGAGACGGATTAAAATCTATGAATGGAACTTGAGATCACCTATTTAAGTTAGCGATGATGGCGAAGTATTTTTATCTTGCCAATAATTGGATTTGCTATCAACGGCTTTATAAGAAAATGTAGTTTTCTTTCGATAATCTGAGAATTTTCACGAGGTTTTATATCTACACGAAAGATACAAGGTGGCATTAGATGATATCACAGGCTTGGTCTCTTAATCTATGAATGGAACTTGAGATCACCTATTTAAGTTAGCGATGATGGCGAAGTATCTTTATCTTGCCAATAATTGGATTTGCTATCAACGCCTATATAAGAAAATGTAGTTTTCTTTCGATAATCTGAGAGTTTTCACTGTGTGGAATAGTTAAAATATGCAAACCACAGTAATAATTGCAGAGAGATGAAAAATGAAGATCGATGGATCGACCCGAATACCTCTGAAAAATCATGGAGAGTGGAACACGGAAATCAATCCTAGATCTTTCGAGTGGAAAGCTATTAATTCATACTTTTAGGACGCGTAGATTCATCAACTCATTATTTGCCTGTGAAAATACTATTAAAACATCACGCGATTTTATCTAAAAAAAGATGTGAAAAATTCTACAGATTTAATAGAAAAATGAGAGAAATCAAGAAAAGTAAGTTTCCTTTAATTTATTTTTCTGGAAGTTTTGGATAACCACGGATTTTCTGTAATCTTCTACAGAGAATAAGCATGATCATTTATTAAAGTATTATCCCCTTGATTATCCCACAGCAGTTGCAAACCAAAATAAATACGGGGCAAACCTCTATATTTTCTGAGTTAGTAAGATTATTTTTATAGATGACGACTTTTTGTATATAATATAATATTTTTCAGATAAACAACTACGCGATCCATCGCATATCTTTCACAATTTCGACGCGCATCTATCACGAAATCCATTATTATAATTTGCACCTTTGACAAGCGTTATTATTAGCTTTTTTCCTTAATTTTTGCAATCTAATATTTAAAACATCTTTAAAAAGATCTCCAGTGACAGGATGTAAAAATCGGAAAATTAAATTTTAAATGAAACTCGCGTAACTAAAATAGCAACTTCATTGTTACAGTTACCTATTGTAACAAGCATTTGACCTACCGTAGACGTTTCGGATTGAGGAATTTTTGTAGAATTCTGTTATTTTTGTATGTAAAATATTCCGCTCTCGGTAACTTATAGAAAAGAGAAAAATAAAATAAATAAAATGTATACAGAAAAATGCGGTTGAACGATCTTCAATGAGATATTTTTAAATCGTAAATATTAAAAAGATTTTTATTATCCGTGTTAAAAATGGCGGAAATTTTCGAAGTGTGTCAAAAACTCTGCATTTATAAAAGTGGCACACGCATTGCCGATCAATAGAAATCAGCCAAGCATTCGGCATTTATTTATTTTTAATTAATTTAGACAAATTAGATGGTTACTGCTGCTCAAGCATTTTTTTTATGGTTTCAAAGAACGTGTTTGGACAATAAGATATTTATTTTGTAGAATTTACATGCTATGTGATGTCAATACACCCGAAAATTGCTAAATTCTTCAAGTTTTTTCTCATTTTATCATTTTTATAGAATAATGAATTGAATTGCAAACAGAAAAGTGAGAAAAACAATTGGGGCAAGAAATACGAATCTAAGAAAAAAGGAAATAAAATATTTATTTGGTTGAATGATACAATATCATGTGTCATTGATATTTTGTAGATCACTGTAGAATCAATACGATTTTATAGGCCTAACGTTCAGCCTACAAAGAGAAATAACTTTTTAAGAATCCATGTTTAGACTTTCTGTTATATGATCTTTATCTTATAAAGTAGATAATTTGATGCGAACAAATTTTATAAACATTTCTAATTCTTTAAAAAAAAATTAAAAGTAACATTAAAATATGGAAGCTATTGAATCAAAGCAGGCATTTTCTCAAATCCTTGAGAAAATATTTCCATAATTTTATCGTTAAACATAGTCAATTGCTTGAAGAAACCTGACATTTAACTCAACGGATCGATTCCGGATTCCCCTGAAAAAGGACTATGAAAATTACATCAAACAATATAATTTTTTTAAAAAAAGAATAATATTTTGCAATGTTTCAGGACTTTTTTAAAAATTTCAGAATTAAAAAAAGTGCAGAAGGAAATTTTAATAACCGACTTTGATACTGGTTCAAGAGTTACAAAATACTGAAGTTTCTAATAGTACAATAAGAACCTGTAATTAATCTTGAATAACAGAAAGATCAATTCGTCCGATACAGGATATAAATTCAGAAAAGTCTTTCTGACAAGAGGAAAAATCAACTATATAAAAAAAAGTTGAAAAGTTATTAAAACAAAGGATCAGGATATTTTCACAGCAGAACAGACAAATTACATGTCAAATCGCACATAAAATTTGTATAGTGTCATTCATGTAGTGTCATCATTATATGTGCCCGATAACCTCATTAGCATCTCAATAAAAATCAAGATCACACCGCATTCGAATGCGACCTTAGTAAGAAGTCATGCTTAAAGTAAAAAATGGAGAATATTTATTATTTTATTCAATTTTATAGATAAAAATCTGAGTTATAAATCGATAAACTTTTTTATTAGCTTAAATTTATCCTTTCTCTTCAAGTAAGTACCATAAATCGCTGTAGGTAATGGAATGCAATATAGAACAAGAATTGAACCCCGAGGTATTGAAGACAGCAAAAGGGTCGTTCCTGACAAATATACATTACTTACATAAAATGAGAAAAAGGATATGCCAATAACGTTTCACTTCCTGTATGAGATCAGATTTGAGACGTTTGAGGTCAGTAGGACGTCAGAGAGTCTTACAGGGTGAGTAGCCAACTTCGTGTTCACCCAGTATCGAATATTTGACCTCTACGAAAGTTTCAACCGAACGAAAATTTACCATTTGTTCGGGTTCAATATACAAACTTCGCCCTCGAAACATGTAAAGAAACACAAGTTCATCGAGGAAATCCGTTTTTATTAGTTTCAGATTCCTCAAACATTTTTATGAAGTGTTCCGATATTTATCTCTTTAACAAGAATCCTTGCATGTTATTTCTGGAGGAGCCCTTTTATGGCTCAATTTATAGGCTACGAATAATACTCATTTTATTATATTGCATCAGAACTGGAATCATATATTCGGAGAAACATAGTGTGTACTTTTAGAAACGTAATTGTTTCCTTTAACCAAACAGGTATGTATGAATAATAAAAGACATTTAACGGTTATTTTAAGAAAGATGTGCAAAAATTATTTTGTTTATTAATTATTCCTATTCCGGAAGAGGTCGTTTACCTCTTCTTCCAGAAATCTCTCCGATGTCACCGATGTTATACGTGTTTTGATCTTCTTGAGAATTATAGGACGAAATATAGGTTACATGTGAAAAAATAAAGTAGCAGCTAAAGACGACTCGCCCTCCTTTTTATCATTCCACGAAAGGTAACTTTCAGTTCCGTTAAGAGGCCCAAAAATAGGTGGTCCCAGAAACAAAATCGAGAACATTTTCTCTGGTTGTACGTGTTTTCATTAGATTCAAGTTTTATATATAAAACTAGATTAATTTAATGAATAAAAATATTTTATGAATCGGAAGATTGTATTTTATTTTATAAAATATACAATTTACAGTTTATATTTTTATTTCAAGCAATTTACATATAACGCACGTATTTCTAAAGTGACATAAGTCAAAAACTTGCATCATTTTTATGTTGGCACCATTTTATAACTTGGGAAGCAATCCTTCATCAAGATTACAAATTTTGGAAAAAATTATTAGTTATATAATGGTTTTTAGTTAGGCTGATTTCGAATTTTTTCCAGTTTTCTCAAAACGTTCTTTTTTGACTTGTGTCACTTTAGAAATACGTATGCGATATCATGAAAATTATTTAGAAAAGTAAAATTTTGCAATGCTCCATATTTCAATTCTTGCAGGATCATCAGAATTTTTTAAGTATTTTCAGCATCATCTAGTATATCCGATTCACTTGATAATTCTGAAAATGTTCATCAGCAGCATCATCAGTTATTTAAATCTGAAGTTCTGATGATCCTGATGATGCTAATGATATCCATCTACAGCATCATCAAGTGTTTATATTTTTTGAACTTTTCTTCCTGATGATGCTGGAGATGTTTATCTACAGCATCATCAGAGGCATCATATTATTCTGCTTTGCCTAATTTTTTAATCATCAAGTGTTTATATTTTTTGAACTTTTCTTCCTGATGATGCTGGAGATGTTTATCTCCAGCATCATCAGGAGCATCATCAAGTATTTACATTTTTTGAACTTTTGTTCCTGATGATGCTGGAGATGTTTATCAGAGGCATCATGTTATTCTGCTTTGCCTAATTTTTTTTAATTATTTGTTTAATAATAAATATTATTCCAGGAAAAATAATCATAATTATACCATTAGCCATTAAATACTTACATAATTACTTAAAAAAAATAGAACATTTTAGATTTTCCTTTATACTTCTCAGGAAAAATTACTTATCAATGATATCATGATCTAATTTCACTCTTTAATTTAGTCATTTTTCTTCGGGATACGTTTCTTTTTTCTTTATATCCTTTAACAACTTGGGTGTGGCAAGGATTAATCTTCAGGAAATCGATCAGAAATGAAATCTTCCGTGTCAAACACGTAAAATCGTAATTAAATGAGTCAACGTTGGAAACAATTGCCAATTTTTACGTTTTAGATAGTTCGAAGAACGAAATGAAAGAGCAGGAAAGTTCAAGGTTGCTACACTCCGCTTCTCCGCAAGGTTACAATGAAAAAAAAAAAATGCCGCACCCAGAGGTCAAAGGAATCTACGACCTCGCGGCAACCGAGTTATAAAAGATGACATTAAATTTAGAATTAACTTCCTGACCTTATTCACGTACGAATCAGACTTGTGATTCAGTTCGTGACGTGACAGATTGAAAGGTCAATACTAATAACGAATTCTAAATGCCTTCACTTCCGACAAGGCTATCAATTTTTGTAACATATAACCTACTTGTCGACCTTTCTCGAAAATTGATTTTATTTTTTTCGAAATTTTATTCCGGGGAAAGTTTAAAATATATTATTTTAATTGCATTTTTCTGCCCTGAATGAAAAGTGGTACCTCTTTCGCTACTGTTTCCTTTCACCTCTTACATCCAAAAAGGTTGTTGTTCCATTTTTAAGTAGATCGTTCGTATATCTTCTTTGTTTGAATCTTGCCCGAAGTGAAAACTGTTTATACTGATTTCCGTTACAAATATTACTTACATAAATATTTGCAGTTCGTTTATTACTGATAATATCCTTTCTTTCGAATGAAAGAATCTTTAACTATATACATAAAAATTGAGTATTAAGTATGTGTTTCTAAGAAAGTTTACAAAAGGAAAACAAACATACCTTAGGCCTGGTAGCATTTTATGAGGCAGGAAGAAGATCATAATTTAAGTAAGACGCCAGGAAATTTAGAATTGATCATTAAAAATATTATTTTTATAGAGAGGAAGTAATAGGGTATCGAATTTTTTAAAATTTCGAATGGCAGCTATCTTATAATGGAACCACGTGGAAATTTCAAAATTATGCTGTGACATAATTTGAATAATAAAAAAAAAACGATTGTCTAAAATTTGGATTGTTTTCCAGATATTTTGCGACAATCTGACAAATAAACGGAAATAAAAGACATTGTTATAAACTATTATACGAGATCATCCCAAAATAATGTCTTTTTTATACTGTACTTGTTCAAACAACTCTCAGTCTGTCTAAACATGAAATTTACATGAGCTTTCAGAACGTTTGGAAGAGTATTATTGATTCAAATAAAGATTATAAACTTGATTAAATTAGCAAGTGATTTATCTTTTATATCCTTTCAACGCTTTTGGAATGACCTGATATCATTTAACACCCTTTCAAATGATTTCAATATTATTTTATGTTCAAAAAATAGTCTCAGAAATATCTGCATTATAATGCTTTAAATGGCTATCCTCTTATAACAGATTCATTTAGATCCTTCAAAATTAATGGGTATATACAGCACTTTGAATGTTAAAAAGAATGATTCCTAAAATCTAAACTTTCTACAAGGCTTCTTTCTAGAGATATCTTGAAGACAGAGGAAAATGGATAATATAAATAATGATTTAAAGAGTCACTCTAAAATTACTCATTGTAAAAAGTAGATAAAATCATCTAGAGAAGCAATTATCATTTTTTAGTTTTCACCGCGATGAAGGCACTCTTTTCAGAAAGAAAAGATTATTTCTTCTTATGAAAGAAAACTGTTTCGAAGAAAAAGCATTCATTTAGATCAAAAGATAAATTGTAAACATATATCCAAAAATTTATGAGATCAAACGATAAAAACATAAATATTTAGATCTATTGAATGTGTATGTTCATGTTTTACTTTTTAAACATTTAAGTTTTCTTATATCTATATGATTTAAGGCTCAAAAGATTCAAATGTTTATCATTTGAATCAGAGACACTCAAAAGTTTTCGAGAGCAAAAGATTACTTCCGAATAACCAAAGTTACTTTTGCAAAACTCATAATTACTCATAAGAAACAGGAAAGTGGCAAACAACAAAAAGTATACCAGCCGTTCCATTTTAAATTGAGCATGAAATAAATAAACATTCACTATAATTTAATACTCTTAACCTAAATTATTATCGACAGATAAAACACTCAAGCGTGTCCACAATAATGTCGATGGCAGTGGTACAGTGAGGACCCTTAAAGACGTCCATCTAAAAGGAAAAAAAATTAATCATAAAATGGAACCTGATCGAGAGAAAAATAAATTAACCGTTCGTGTTTACACGATGAATTTTTCATCTTTTTTGAGGCTATCAAAGGCACGATTTATATACGCAAGCCTATAGGCTATTTTTTATCGTGACAATCTTTTTGTCTATTCTATTCCCTCAAATGATATCATAATATAGGAAATCCTATTCTGGTTCGGCTTTGAACAATAAAGTTTGCGTTAAAGTTTCACTCCCCCCTTTCTAGTTCTCGTTCTCGAATTATTCACATGTCAAACCATTAATTACTCATCTTTCGAAAATCATTGTTTTTTTTCTTATCTTCGAACACATAAAAGAACGGTAATTATTATTAACAAGTGCTTGACATTGCTAAATAGGTCGATGTGCACAGCAACTTGTGTAATGCACCTGATGCATCTTCGGTCAGCGCTGCAGTTCTCAAAATAATAAATACCTCGCGGCCATTTTTGAGAATGCTTGGAGAGATGCGTTCAGGAGTTCTCGTAAACTAGGTTAAGTTTCCTATTTTTAGCATTTTTATGGTAAATTATGAAAAGTAATAAATACTTTTTTACCGCAATTATCGCTTTAAATAATCCGATTTTGTTTCAAGTGAAAGGAGTAAAAGTGGCAACAACAAAAAAACACAAAAATAAAATGTAACGTATCTGTTAAGAAAGGCGACTTACAATTCGTGATTAAGGTAGCCATATTCAAACCATGTTTAAAATGCCCCAATCCCTTCAAGACATGAGTGACTTGTAACATAAACAGGATTTACGTAGTAGTAGTAAAGGAAGATGAAGCACAGGATCATTTGCATGTCGTCTTCGTTCACGATGCTTTGTCAAGTAGGAAGTAAATGATTTGTTCGTATTATTAATTGCTATATATCTAAGGGCAATGCACTGGTGCCACTATTTATCGTGGTTCTTGTGCAGTCTCAAAATTATGAAGCAAACTTTTTAGGTTAAATGATGCGGATGGATGGAAGATGTGGAAGCTAGACATGTTTAATCGCATCGTTACATTTGTTAATAGTGGTGACAATTATGTAAACATTTTACGCACGCTACAAAAATAAATTCCTTAAAATAGCGCATTAAACTTCTCACACATATTTTTATATCAGTTAATAACATTTGTTTAATAAGAACTGTTTACGCTACAAATGCTAAAGTAGTAAACCATTTAATTTCTTTGTTCTTCTGTTAATGATTCATTACATGAGATTGATTACAGTTACACTAAATCAAATCAACAAGATTAAAAATTACAGGAAATACGGTTTTTAAGGATATCACGCAAGTTTGCAGCGTGACACACAACGTGATTTACGGCATTAGGCCAAGAATATGCAAAATACTAAGCAGGATATAAACAAAAACAGGTTTGAATATCCAAAATTACTATATAAAATTCTGCTCCATAATAAATTCTACAAATCCATATAAGTTGCAGACATGGCTTAGTTTGTAGTGGCACAAGAGCCACTTATGCCAAAGTCAATAAAAAAAAGGATTATATTTCTAGAGAACAAAATCCACAGAGAACTAGAGTTATCATAAACAAAAAAAAAAATAATTGTTTTAATTCTACATCCTGTAGAGTTAAAGCAAACAAAAAAATTCATCATTATTCTGCGAAATTACATAAACTTCGATGTTTCAAAATAGCAAACCATATTACCAAATTGGATAAAATATATAAAATTATACAAAAAAACGAGGAAACAAGTACAATAGTAGATAGGCAAAATGGTTGTCACGAATCTAAACTTTAGTCAGTTTAAAATGGCTACTTTAAAGTAATAAAAATATCACGAATTCTCTCTCATTATCAATGCAAAATAATTCGTCTTCCCAAATAGGAAGTAATTCAAAAAATATTGTGATGATAGTAATATCTATTTTCAATTTATATCATTTTATCATAGAAATTTATCTATATTGTTTATTATATAAGTCACTGGCGTAAAACCGGAATTACAAAATATTGAAATAATGTTTTGCTTGATTAGGTTTTGTACAGAAATTTATTTCCTTCCTCATAGGAATGATTTTCCTTCCCTACTGACTGACTAACTGATTGCCCCAATTGATTTTCAATAAAATGGTTACCATTTTATATTTAAATAAATTTTTCAACTGTATTTAATATCTTAGAAATATGATTTAAAATTCCCTAACTTTTAATTTATTCATATTTTATATTTAAAATTTAAAAAATAATTAAATTATATCAATTATTACTTATAAAATTTGTAAATTGAATGAACTGAAAAATTTGAATTCCTAAAAAAATTTTATCAATTTCAGGGAATTTCCCTAAATGCACATTTGTAATTTGAGAAATTTCCTGTAATGTACATTTAAAATTGGGGAAATTTCCTACTTGTAATCTACAATTTTTCTCTAACCGAAAGCGACATTATCGGTGTCAGTTGGAAAAAATTAAATCAATCTCGATAACAAAATTGGTATTTCAAATTCTTCCCGAATATAGGGATTGATTTTCCCTAAAATCCCCGTGGTAGGGATTTTAGGGAAATAATTTCCCTAAAATTCCTATCAGGAAAATATTTATATTTTAGGAAATTATTACTAAAAATTGATTTTCTGCTGATTTTTATTAAATATTTATATATATATAATTAATAACAAATTTAATTAATTAAATGCATCCAAATATGCTTATAATAGTTAATTATCTTACCCAAGAGAATAAGATATACTGTATATATTCAAAAATAATTAATAGTTTGATGAGTTAAACTATATTAGTGATCTAAATATAAAATTTTCCTTAAATAAAAATGATATAGCACATATTAAAATTTTTATATTTTGGATAAATGCAAGTACAGTATTCAATAATAAAACAAATATTGACACCATTTTTAAAATCGAATTAATCTCTTTTATTGCAATTACAAAAATAAGTCTTCCATGACAAATAAAATTAAATATGATTGAATATTTTTCGTACCAGGAACAAAACAGATGTTATCAAAGATTCTTTGTTCTGTGGATTAGAAACAAAATTGAATTAGGCACAGTTCGATACTTTGTTTCGTTGAACATCGACATAAACAGTAAAAAAAAAATGGATAAAGATTCTCAATCAATCTACGAAAGTATCGATCATGGGCGCATGAAACCTTCTACAGTTTTGGTACCCGCCGTTTCTTCCGTTATTCTTGGTCCTGTTAAGTACCGAAAATTAGCTTCTGGTGAGTAAATATTTAAACTTCGATTTAGTTTATACAGTACGCTAAACAACAATTTTTAAGTAAACGATAAAACGGAGCAATAAAATACAGGTATTAACTGTTTGCTAAACTTCAAGTTAATTCCGTGATCTTTATGTCATCGTTTTGACCTTTGCAGGAATTTTAAGTGACTCATCTAATTATCTTCCTTAAAAAATTAGCGACTTAATGACAGAAAAATTAATTTTATAACTTTATAAATTTTTAAGGTAATGCTTTTTCTTCGATTATGCAAGTATTATTTTCAAAACAAAACAAAAAGAAGAATTTATAAAACAATATGGGTCAGTAGCGCGAATTACACCCACATATTTCTACATGTAACACGCTGTTCATGTGTACACTGGTATAAATTTACATAATGAACTCATTTAGATAATTGCAAAAAGGTCGAGTGACATTCGAAAAAAGGAACTGCCATTTTTACGTTTTACTTCTCATTAACAAATCTGGAATGACGTCAGAGACTATGCAAAACAGAGAACCAGTTGGATAGAATGCCCTTGGCACTGAATTCAAACAGGCGGAACAACTGATGTAAAAAATAGGTTAGTCGAGTTGAGATCTGGGTCTTTTAGCACATGGACGTTCGACGTCTTAAGTGATGGACGTTATTTGATTGTTCTGCCAAATGGATTGCATAAACAAACATGGTGCTGTTCGAAACCAAAATATATATCTACTAGGAATATCTACTAAAAAATGAGGCGCTCGGAATTAGGTAAGTTATCATTTAATGGCTTTCTTAAAAATGGAAAAATTCCGGTAAAGCACCTGTCGCTTGAAGCAATTATCAAAAATGATATCACTACGAGATATGATTGTTTTCGATAACAAGGTAGAAATTCATGGCTAAATTAAACTGTATCCAAGATAAAAGTCAACTCTCCAAAAAAAATATATCATCTAGAAGGATTATCGAGAAAAATTTATCTTTTATTCAGGACATAAAATTGAGTATGCAGACATTTTCCTAGAATATTGATCTCTATAATTATTATATAATGATATTTAAGAAGTCAATATAAGTATAAAATCTAAACCCGGAATAGAAAACATTCCCGAAACCGGTATCTTCTTAGAAAACAGGATAGTTTTGTTTGACCTTAACAAGCGGCATATAAATTTATTGAAGGATATTCGATGGATGATTCAATGCTCGTTCTAAACTAAATACACTAATTTCTTCCTAACAGGAAAAATTTAACAAATTTTCCTTCCTCGAATTAGGCTTAGGCCTGTAAACGATTAGAATAACTAACCACCGATCGCATTCTCAGCTTAGAATGTAGGCGATGCAGGTGAAGGTACAGGTTTGTATGGAGCAAAGGAGGTGTTTCTCAGGCCTTTTTTGCCATGTTAACCTCGCAGGAATTCTCAAACTCTGTTAACTAACAAATTTGGTTCAGTTTTAGATGATTCAGAACGACTCGAACATTAATTACCATTAATAATTTATTAATGGTTATTATCTAGTTAAATTCAGGCCACTCTATTGAAATTCTGAAATAGTTACACAATTATAAAAAAAAACAAAAACAAAAACCTCCTTACAGACAAAAGAAATCTTTGTAGTTTGTGCTTTAAAATTACTAGTTAAATTCAGGCCACTCTATTGAAATTCTGAAATAGTTACACAATTATAAAAAAAAAACAAAAACAAAAACCTCCTTTCAGACAAAAGAAATCTTTGTAGTTTGTGCTTTAAAATTGCATCATAATTTTGAAATTCGTCAGAAAAGCAATTATTTTTTTTATTATTTATGATATCAGGATAATTTCGATATTTCAAAATTATTTCAAATTTCACAAGAGCTTGAGAATTATATTTATGAAAATTCTGTATAATATGCGAAAGGATGATATAAATTAAACTTGTCTCGCATCATATCTAAATACTAATCAATCTGAATCCGGTTTGAGTAGAGTTCAAATTTGCAAAGAAAAAAATTTTGTTCACGTAAGTCTGTACGTAAGTACTATAATATAGGGTGTTAAGGTGATGTTTAAACATTGTTCTTTGGTCATAAACCATATAATTAAATTTAAAAAGTTGTAAGAAATAAAGCCGGATTATACACATTTTTCATGTTTTTATCATTATAGAGTGCCGGAAGAGTTATCCGGAATAGCGATTAAAGCATACAAAAACTGTAACATTCGAACTTTAACGATGTGTATAAATTGCATAGGTTATAACAACAACTTTCATCGTTTTGTATAAACTAATACATAATATTCATCATACATAAAATAAAGAAATTGCTGTATTAATTATACGACAATATTATATATATACACTATATACGATGAATCATATAAAAACAACATAAAATAAAGAAATTGCTGTATTAATTATACGACAATATTATATATATACACTATATATCATACGATGAATCATATAAAAACAAACAAATTGTTTTATAGAAACGATACGATATATATCGTATCGTTTAATTGACATATATCATATCATATCGTATCAATTATAATTTTTTTTTTATTTATATGATAAGCCAATTATAATGAAAATTTTCCAAATATATGCCATCTAAAGTAAACTCGAAAGCTCTAGGAGTCAGAAGAAATGTTTTATAATTTTATTTACTTCAATTTAGTTGTTGTTCCAATGAATGACAGCGTGCCGCAATTTCCTCATCACTATGACAAACTACAATGCAAAACAGCAAGTCAATTATTATAAAATATTCAGGATATAAATCTGTTTATAATGCTTACATTAAATTTTGTTTAATAACGGAACACCTAAAACAATATAAATATTAAGAATGATACGATACGATATAACATATGTCAATTATTCGATATTTCTATCATATCGTATCGAATCGTATATAAATGTTTTTTATTTGGTTTTGCAATTCATTCACAAGGTTATAATGCTATTTTTTTTAAATTAAATTTTTAAAGATGTTAATCGGCAACATATAATCTCAAAAATATGTTTTCATATAGAATATAATATTAAAAATGAAATACCATTTTATATTACTTAGTTTGTCCTATAAAAATTTAGTCGGCCGGATGGCCGCGCGGTAAAGTTTGGCTTACCACCCTGGAGGACCGGGTTCAAATCCGGGTCCCACACCTCCAATTTTTCAGGAAGGGTCCGGGCCCGGCCTGTTGAACCCCATCCTTCAACCATTCGGTTGACCCCATCACGGGTGTTGGCCAGCCTGTGATGGGCTTTACAAGTGGCCGCCGCCAGATATAGAATATCCCATGAGGATATGGCGGCGTAATAAAACTAACCTAACCTATAAAAATATATATGTTGATCCAAAAATTCCGTGTCACTGGATGCTTCAAACGAATTTTATAGAGATTTGTTGCTATTTCAGAATTAATGAAAATTTTCCAACGAACTCCTTAGCTTGTACTGTGTTTTTAAATTTATATAAAATCTTTAGATTAGATAAACCAGTGGTTCTTAATCGGTGAAACTTGTCACAAATATTCTGCAAGATTATGAAATGCAGTACATGAATTTATATAACCGATAAATTTTAATAAAAGACATGTTAAGAAGTGCACGTATACTTTATTGCCTAGGTCCGGATTATCCATTATCGACTAGGCACAATAGGCACGTGTTTTTTTAACTTCCCTATAATAAGGTGCCTCAAAAGCAGGTTAAAATTATTAAATAATTTTATATTTGAAAATTTTTTATGTTTATTGGCCGCGAAAGGTCTTAATCCGGCGTTGCTGCCTTATTGATTGTGGTGTTCCGCAAAAATTTGTTTACAATTAAGTATTCTGCGACTCGAAAAAGATTAAGAACCGTTATGTTAAGAATCACTCGTGGTTATGTGAAGTATCACTCGTGGGATTTTCACATAATCACTAACATTCACCAGAAACTAAAGTATTTTAATTTTACATGTAACAAAATAAAATATTATAAAGTTTGTATTGATTGCTTCCTACCATCAGTGGCGGACTGGCCAGGGTGTCAGCTTGTCTCGATGGCAACTGGGTCCTGTGGGCCCCCTTAAAAATTCTTGTAAAAATTAAATGATAGCCTTATATTTATGGGTGGACCCCTTTTGTTTTCTTGTAATCAATATTTTTAGATCCACTCCGCCACTGCCTAGCATCGTGCGTTATCTATAATAATAATAATAATAATAGTTTCCATAACGATTTAATTATTGATTTCATAACAGTATAAACACAAAATTTAACTAATTTTCTATTAACAAATATCAGGGTATAACCTTCAAACTTACTTTATATTATTTATAAAAATATATATAATTAGCCAATAATTTGATTACATTTAAAATTAAATAGGTAACCATGCAATTAATTTGTTAATTAAACTGATGAAATTTTTATATTAAATAATAATCACTATAGATGCAAGTATCATAATTTCTATTTAAATTCGATCTATTATTAAAATCTGTTTATCTGATTTGGACTGTTAAGTAAGTCAATGAACAAACTTTTAAATAAAACAATAACCTGTGCTGCAAACCATTGTATTAAATGCAGCAGCCAATTGTCTGTGGCTGCTGATAGACGATAAATATTACTCTGCATCTTTTTTAAATGTGTCAAAAACTTCGATGACGTCACTTTCGACGCTGTCCCCAAATCAAAAGTGTTCCTCATAGGTATATTTGCATCTTTCCTTATTTACGCGTTAAAAAAACCTGAGATAACGGATGTGATGTCATAGTCTAGTAAGTCCTGTACAGACTACCTACAGAAAACCCGGCGAAGGGATCGGCTTTCTCTAACTAGGACTTTGGCCCACATATATCAGCCAACCAGTTCATCACTGACCAATATTGTATCTCGTTACAGACAGAACAGTCAGTCGGCCAGGAGCGCCTTCTAATAAGACTGATTACAAGTCGAGGAGGAAGATGAAGTGCCTTATATCTGTAGGGCTAGTCCTTCCAGCTTTAGCGGCCGTCATAGGTAAGTAGTTTACATTTTTATTTATCTCTTTTGTAGCTCGTCTTCGTTTCTTTTCCATAGATTACTTTCGAAATCACTAATCGTTGAAGTCAATTATCGGCTCGCATTCAAGCCTGTCATGATGGCATTTTATTGCAACACGCGTGAAGACTCAAAGTTGCTATAACTTCATTTTATTATGTCACGCAATCGCTTTGTTGTAATCCTTATTGCAATACATTAATCTGAAGGATATTTTCCTCTTGTACATTAAGAACTTCACGAATTTGAGAAAATTCTTTAATATTCTTGAGTATCTTCAGAATAAAGGATTTTTTTAAAATCCTACTTATATCTTTAACTTGTAGGATTATCTGTAGCTTCCTTAACTGAGGATTAAGTTAATTGAATCGAGCATTTAATCGCAACTAGGTTATTTTTTTACATCGGGAGCAAAACGTGGGATGACGATGTTATGTCTACCTCCATACAGTGACTCGGATTACGATTATATAAATCAGGGCAACAAGCAAAGTCTTTTTACAGGTTATTTTTTTGGTATTTTATTAATAATGTTTATCGGTAATGTACCATTTTGATGATAAAAAAATTTTTTAAATTCCAAAACGGTCGAAACCGTGAGAATTAGACTGATAAATCGTCCACATCAATGATCACTCCTCCATTATTAAAATTGAGAATTTTCTCCTCGCATGAGCAGAATTTCAAGGCTGTCTGATGATTTTTTGTAATGTTTAATACTTCCCGGTTTACAGATTCGTTTAATGATGCGACGTTACGCAAACAAAGAAAAAAAAAATATGACAAAGCAATATTTTTTACGCTGTTTTTAGTTATCCGATATGAGAAAGTTAAGCAAAGAATTAAATTTTGGCGAGGAAAAAAATGGATGGTTAAACAGTTAATGATGGAAAACGTGCTAACGAGAAGTGACAATAAATTAATTCACGGAATGATTAATCCTTTGAAAGTTAATGTAGAAGAAAACGCAAATAAGTTGAAAATTTTCCTTAATTTTTTTACGCGCCAACCCGCGCAAATTAGAAAATAATGGTAATAATCGGTGTAAAACATTATCACACTGTCTGAAACCATTAAAAAAGGAATGTATAACTCAAAAACGCGACCCATTTAGTTGCGATGTCTCTTTTTGTAGTTTTTTTACGAGGTAATCAACTTGGAACTTCACTACTACTAAACGCTTCTATTGATAGGATTCGAGTTCCCTATCTATCCGGTTTAACATCCTTACCTGACTATCCGGTTAATGACCGCTGCAGTTTCTGAAAGCAGTTTTATTATGATTTTTAAGTTTTATAATATAAAATTACGTGATGCACCATTTTGATGATAAAAAAAATTTAAAAATTCCAAAACGGATTTACAGATTTTAACGAAAAGTTCCGAATATAAAGCGAGGAATTTTTTTTTTTCTTCTTCTTCAATTCTAATATGGAGATATAGCAATAGCTTTTTCCTCCGATAACAAGAAGCGAGGAATTTTTCATAATTATAATCGTCACTATCTTGAAAAACTAAAGCTAGGTTGACACGATCAGAGCACACTTGGACGATGCGCGCGCATCCACTCGGATGCTACTCGGACCTTTTCTTCCGAGTCGAGTAAACTCGGACGGCAACCAAAATACAAGAATCGAAATGAAATATTACTAAATTTGAAAATTTTCATGCTCAAAATATGAACTTCAATGAATTTAAATTAATAAAAATACTTCAATAATTTTGAAGATATCTTTTTTTAATTTATTAGTTTAAATTTTTACGTCTAAAGAATAAGAGAGATACTAATGATATACCAAGAAGCATCGCTTAATGTCTCTAAATCTACAGTATATAATACTTTAATACGAACACTCTACTTACGAACATAATTTAACTCATAACTGGGATATTGCTGTTATTTTGGCTCCAAAAATACTAAAATAACTTTTATATACTGTATACTGTAATATATTTCACTAGTGGGTCAATTAAAGTCTCTTATTTTAGATTTTAACGAAAAGTTCCGAATATAAAGCGAGGAATTTTTTCTTCTTCTTAAATTCTAATATGGAAGGTATAGCAATAGCTTTTTCCTCCGATAACGAGAAGCGAGGAATTTTTCATATAATCGTCGCTATCATGAAAAACCGCCCTCTAGCCGCCATGAAGTTTCCATTGTCCACACTGTCTTAATAAAGCCACTGTAGCCTTACGTGATACGCAGCGCACTCTAGTGATGGGATTTCAAAATGTTACAGCAATCGCGTCGAAGTGGGATGACCATATATATTTATAGACTATGGTATTGAATAGTAAACAACGATCGCTTAGGTAGAGCGAAGCTCTCATATTTGTGTCAAATAATGGAATTTTAGAATTAACGCGTCTTAAAAGTTCATCAAACTGAATATTAGTAAATCGTAGGTAGTTTTGAATGTTTTTTTACCTTCATTTTCCACCTCACGCAAAAAATTGGAAGAGGGCCTAATTGCTCATTCCTGAACAATTATTAAGAGGAAATTATGAAGCTGATCCATTCTCGAGTCCATAACTTCTTCCGTCTAATCTGTTTATTAATGTGACTAACTCCTGCAATAATATATCAGCAATAACACGGGATACGCCATTTCACATCAGACTATATAGAAAGAGTACACTTGGAACGTGTAAACGAACTTAAAACTCGGTCCGAGTGTATTCGGACCGAGTTTGTATCCGACCGAGTGTAATCTGATCGTATCAACCTAGCTTTAATCAGTTTAGCTTCTGAGAGACTCGTATATGACTAACGGGCATATCGAATGCTCTTTGGATAATATTAAAATCAAATTAAATTTATATATTAATTTAAAATTATTGAGAACGTGTAAACGAACTTAAAACTCGGTCCGAGTGTATTCGGACCGAGTTTGTCTCCGACTGAGTGTAATCTGATCGTGTCAACCTAGCTTTAATCAGTTTAGCTTCTGAGAGACTCATATATGACTAACGGGCATATCGAATGCTCTTTGGATAGTATTAAAATGAAATTAAATTTATATATTAATTTAAAATTATTGTTATAAAATGAAAATTATGATGATAATCCTGTAGAATTAAACAATACTTTAGGATTAAACGATGAGACATCGAGATGATTTTTAACAGCAGTTCATTACCAAATTTCATGAAAATCTAATAATTAGTTAAAAAATTATTAGTGGGGGACATTCAGACTGATAGACAATAATGATGCATTTTTTACTTCCTCCGAAAAGTAAGCTAAAAATATCAGTTGCATTTCATAACGAAGTTTTAGAAATTCGAATTTTTTATCTCTGAAAAATAAAAAAAATTGGATCTTCAATAACGATTAATTTTCGAGTTAGTTAAAATTATACAATAATCGATTGCATTTATTACAATAAAATTATTCAATTAAATTATTTTGAAAGGCTAACTTTTTATCAAAATTTAGTGGTTCTAAAAGGACCTTTTGATTATCTTACACTGTTCAGTTACTAAAATGTAACTATACAATAGTTCTTCTGAGAGCAAACCCAAAATTATTTGAATGATTATGAATAACAATGATGATGTCATTATTGTTATTAGGCTGATTACTATCTAAAAAATCATTTTCTCTCAATTTGATTGTGCAATTATGCAAAACAACTGTAGCTATAATCATATTGAGTGTATTTGGTAATTTGGTTCTTAAACAACTACTAATACATAGAAATCGTCCATACTCCAAATAATTTTTCAATAATATTTCTTGCTCTTCAGTGGCCACTATTATATATTCTTTCACCAGGTGTTTGTGGATTCAAAAAAATATCATTAGGTAAAGGTAGACAGGGATAACCTGAACCACAGCCACATTAATGGGTATTTGGTTGGCATAATCAGCAACCAAATATCCATTAATGTGGCTTTGATGTAAATATTCCTTTATGCTATAATTCTCAATTATTCTGCTGTCATGAGTAGATCCAAACCATCTAGCCACAATATTCCTTATGATCAAGTTTCCATTCCAGATAAATTGAAAATTAAATTTCCTTTATATTAAAATCAAATATGAATTAAAATGTATATTATAGTTAAATATGATTTATAATGATGTGTGGAATAAATAAATTATTTTCGAAATTGTAAAATGGTGTCAGCTTGCTATCAAGATCGAAAGGATTAAGAATAATTTAATACAAGAATACATTATTATATAAAGATATAACATGTAAATGAAAATCAGGTATTATTTTTATTATTTAATTGGCACAGTTAATGTTTCATCAAATACTATTTCACAAATATTAATAAATTGTTGATAATAAATTGGAATTACCAAATCTTGGAAATAAGAAATTATATATTGAGTATAGATTAGATTTATTCCTAAGCCATCTTCATAAAATGCAATTGTCTGAGATCTTTGGCCTAAATCAGTTCTCTAAAATTAGCCTATTGGGTTTATCTACTTTCCTTATATACCAAATGACACTTTAATTAAAAATCCAAAATAGAATAAATAATAAATTATCATCATGTTCACATCTTCTTGAAAGATGGTCCGTACTGTAAAAAAAAAAGAGAAAATCCTATACTAATTACGCTTTATTTTGTTTATACAAAGCATAATTATGTTAATACTTTTCCACTCATTTTATAATACTATTTTCTTAATATATTATAAGCAAAATAAAAGACATACTTTTTGTGCCCACTGTATAATACTATATTAAGATCTTCAAGCAAGTCTGATAGTTTTAAGCAAATAATTTGTAGCATGATTATGATGGCAACTCTACATAATGTAATTTTGTAAAGTTGTAATTTTTTTTAATCGTTATTACTATTCAGGAAATAATAAGGGAAGCGAATAAATAATTTGTAGCATGATTATGATGGCAACTCTATATAATGTAATTTTGTAAAGTTGTAAATTTTTTTAATCGTTATTACTATTCAGGAAATAGTAAGGGAAGCGAATAAAATGTGTTTATGTAGGCGGCCGGATGGCCGAGTGGTAACGCGTTGGCGTACCACGCTGGAGGACCCGGGTTCGCGTCCCGGGTCTGGTCCCGGATTTTTTTCGGGGTGCTGGGCCCGGCCCGGTGATCCCCGTCCTTCACCATCCGGCCCCCCTCCACGGGTGTGGGTGCAGCCCGTGGTTGGAACTGGCCCCGTCCCCTTAGTAATCTCCCTGATTGGAAAGGGGAGTAATTTTGTAAAGTTGTAATTTTTTTTAATCGTTATTAATATTCAGGAAATAGTAAGGGAAGCGAATAAAATGTGTTTATGTAAATAGTACAATTTTCTTTTTACGTCTTAAAAATAAATTCATTAAAATTACTTTCTTTTCTTGCTGAATAATTTAAAAAACTGAAATTAAACGATTACGCGCAATTTCCTTGAAAAATA
>AYEL01089920.1:0-10192 GCA_000484575.1 Olivierus martensii | reverse complement strand
CTCTTCCGATCTATTTCATATAATAATCATTATATATATATATATATATATTTATTTATTAGGAAAAAGTCAAGTCAACGGCCTGGGTTGAAAATAAAAGCAGAAATTTTGCATATACTATTATAAAATTTTGGATTGATTATGTAAAGGACAAAACCCAATTCTTATTCGATTCTAAAACTGTTAACGTTTACGATAGAATAGCCAGATGCGTATTTCCTTTTACATTTTTGATTTTCTCTAATTTGTATTGGATATATTATCTTTCGAAAAGATGAAAAAAAATTGTATATTATTTTAAAATAATCAAAACTGTGATAATTTTACATCATCATTGATTTGTTTTCATAATGCATTATGTCGTCAGAAAAATAAACAAATCAAAATGTATAATATAAAGATATAAAAGTCTAAGATTATAAATAATAATAATAATAATAATATCATTCTATATGTGACAATCTTAATGGGCATCGTAATTTACGTCATGCTCCACAACAGTTAAGTTGTACAGAAAACAAGAGTTATTTTATATATAAAAAAATTTATATATTTTAAAATTTTCTATTTAAATCCTACAATTGAAATGCTCATTTCATATTTCTCATATATTTTACGAGAATCTGTTCAAATGCTATAATCAAGTCTCACTGATAGAATTCGTCAGATAAAATTATGTAAAATAGTGAAAGTGAGTACCGGGTGGTTATAAATAATCCGAATGAAACCGAAATCGGTACGCTTACTAATCGATAAGGGGGAAGAAGAATGGAATAAAAAAATTTGGGGCTTTGGGGTACTTAAAATCTAATGTGTACCGTGGAGGCGTCGCAAACCTCAATGACCTAAAAAATCGCATAACACATGTGCGAAACATCATTCCTGATGCATTGCATTCCGCAGTTGAGCACATAGCGCACTGCCTGGATTGCGTCCTCCAGTTCAATGGCCATGTGGAACCTGAACTTCATCGGCACCGCCATGCGCAAGCGTAATCACATTATCTGTATACCATTTTTCAATAAATTAGGTATGCCACCCGGTTTTATATTTTAATTCTTTGTTCTTGTATTACACATTATATTCAAAAGCGCCATCTGTCGGCAATTGTTGCGACTAAATTTTTATTTCATTCTTCTTTCCCCCTTCTTGATTAGTAAGGTACCCAATTTCGGTTTCATTCGGATTATTCCTTCCAGCTACAGACAGCTCCAAATACAGATACTTATTGTATAACCACCCTGTATTTTGAATCAACTAATTAAAAAACTTCTTTAATTCCTTCCAGCTACAGACAGCTCCAAATACAGATACTTATTTTATAACCACCCTGTATTTTGATTCAACTAATTAAAAAACTTCTTTAATTTTTTTAATGATTTGATGAATGTAGCACAAACTGTGTATTGTATATATGATCTCAAAAGTTATAATGTATAATAAAATATAATATATGTGGGTTTATAAAAATTATTTGACATTTGAAAAAATGCCTATTTTTTGAATGTTAAAATGAAAAACTACTTCAATTATTTTACAATTTTGTTAAAGCATATATAAAATGTTATTTTAACCATTGTTTTAATATAAATTGTGCCTAATTGAATTACTATAAAGTTACTTTTGAAATTATATATTCTGTATTTGTAATCTATACAAATGTGTTAGGAGAAAAATGAATTATTTAGAAAATATCTGTTCTATTAAAGTCAAATAAACAGATTTTTATTTACAATTGAAGGTTTTTAAAAGATAAACTTAGAATAAATATGTAATAATCCCTACTTTAGAGAATTATTTGGTGCATCAGCCGAAGCTGAACAGATGACCGTACCGGCCCTCCGGCAAGTCAAGTGCAGCAAGTCCAGGCCAATCCCGGAGAAAAGGGCCTATCCAAAAACTCGTGAATAGATACTGAATCCTCATTAATTTTAACGTAGTGAATCCGCGGGGCCAACAACAAGATGAAGGCATCTCTACCACGGGGGATTACCAGCGAAAGTCGCCCTCTAATCAGAACCAATGTTACTTTGCCTGGAACTGGGCACAGTGCACGAAACACTACAATCACCCAATGTTGAACTGGTCACACCAAAATGTGCATCAGCCGAAGCTGAAGAGATGACCGTCCCGACGCTCGAACAAGTCGAAGTGTAATAAGTCAAGGATCTCTTCCAAGGGAGTGGCTTACCTAACCTCCAGTTTTTCAGGATGGATCCGGGCCCGGCCCGTTGGCATCTCTACCACGGGGGATTACCAGCGAAAGTCGCCCTCTAATCAGAACCAATGTTACCTTGCCTGGAACTGGGCGCAGTGCACGAAACACTACAATCACCCAATGTTGAACTGGTCACACCAAAATGTGCATCAGCCGAAGCTGAAGAGATGACCGTCCAGACGCTCGAACAAGTCGAAGTGTAATAAGTCAAGGATCTCTTCCAAAGGAGTGGCTTACCACACCTCCAGTTTTTCAGGATGGATCCGGGCCCGGCTCGTTGAACCCCATCCTTCCACCATCCGGTTGACCTATCATAGGTGTTGGCCAGCCTCTGATGGGCTCTATAAGTGGCCGCCGCCAGATACAAAATATCCCTCGTGCAATATGGCGGATTTACCAAAATCGAACCTAACCAATCTTCCAAGAGAGAAGGGACGAGTCCTAAAAGGACATATCCAAAATCCGTGAAAAGATACTATACTCTGATCTTAGCCAAAAAACCGAGAGGGAGCCAATGAAAATATTACTATTCTTTGTTTTTAAACGAAGGAATAAAGATTTCTTACTGGATTAAAACTAGAACATCAAGGGGGCGATCCGCAGCAACTTATATGCTAATAAATTTTAACATTAACATTGGCTGCAACCTACCACCATTATTGCGAGGCTATGATAATTTAACTGAGTGATTAACCAGCCTTCAGTTTATTAATCTAAATGTAAAACTACTTCAATGATGTCTTTAAACGCATATTTATCTCAAATTTTGAAAACAACTTTCATAGCTTTTACTGTTTTATAAAAATACATCAATTCTACAACTAATTATTTAAAATTATCTAGAACTTTTAAGCAGTTCGTTAAAAAAAAAAACACTGATAATATCCAAACTCAGGAAACAATTCTACAACTAATTATTTAAAATTATCTAGAACTTTTAAGCAGTTCGTTAAAAAAAACTGATAATATCCAAACTCAGGAAGCTCTTCAGTATTCCTAAAGAAATATTTTAATGAAATATATAAACAGAACTGTTTTTAAAATTTAAAAAATATACAGTGCAAATATGTAATAAAGATTCGGAAATAGTTATGAAAACAAATCTGAAATTATTCTCCGAATGTGAGAGACGAAAAACGAATAACAGTGTTTTCCAAACTGTAGGGCACACTCCACAGGGGGTGCTAGTTTATTGCAAGAGGACACACAAGAATTAACAAAAACATCATTTTTGAGACAAACAAACAAAAATTAAATTCAAATTGGTATCGAAAAAAAATTAATCAGCAAAAGAGTTATAAACACAGTAAATATATCCATGTATCCAGAAACTTTCTGCTGCAGCTGTTTTAAAAACAAAATATCGATCTCGTTTACTGATTGAAAAAGAATTGCAAGTAACGATATCTTCAATAACACTCGATTTGAAAGAATTTGTACTGAAAAATAAGCCCACCCATCGCATTCATTAAATATCATGTTGTATTAAACGTATTCTATTTTTTCGTTTATTTTTTATAAGATTTGTTTAATTGTATTAAAAATTATTACATATAATAAATATTTAGTTTTTATATATAAAAACTTTGCTTATACAAAATATGGTATACTGTTTTGTAGTATTAAATTGCAAGTAGAAAGTATTTATGAAATTAGATTGTTATGAAAATGAAGGGCACACCAATATTTAATGAAAAAGAGGCGCGAACATAGATGGCCGATTTCAGAGACGTGGTCTAGACCTGGTCATGCTTTAGATAACTTATATTATAAAATTAAATAAAAGATATATATTCATTTTTTCATTGAATTTTTAATTTTTCAGCCATAAAAAAGTACCAGAAAATGCAGCCCATAACTATATTGGAAAATGCATTATACACTCTTGTCAAAAAAATCACACACAAAGGAGGAGTTGTCAGAATCGAATTAAATGTTATATGTATAATTATAATGTTAATATAAGTAAGTGATTACAATATCAGAGCAAAAGGATACTTTATTGCAGAAAACTGGACATATGAAAGGAGGCTCTAGTACTCTGTTGGGCCACTTCTAGACTGAATACAAGATGTGATATGAACTGGCATGGAAGCATACTGGGTCCATATGGTATCCTGTGGCATATCTGTCCACTGTTACTGTAACTGGATCTCTAGAGCAATGATGTTACCTGTCTCTAGATAGCAGACAACAAAACACGGATCTGTTTGTGCTTGTTGGAGGAGCATATGGTTCTCTGCTAATGGTGTGTTAAAGATGTCCTGAGCTTGGTTGTCATATGTGCATATCCTCTCATTCACTGGCCCCAATACCTCCTAACAGTCTTGTCAGAATGAGCTAGATACTGGGAAATTTATTGATTCGACCATCCAGCTTCTTTCATTTCAATAATCTGATCTGATCTAATTCTCTCCCCAATAGATAAACTACAGATAAATAGCCTCTGAGAGCCTTTTATAGGGCAACAGAGGAAGCACTTATATGCGTATGATGCTGTTTATCTAATCATTTGCATCTCTTCTTGAAATATAACTGTGTGCCAAGTTTTACAACAAAATGACAACTCCTTGGTGCATGATTTTTTTTGACAGTGTATAATAAGTAGAATGACAGATTAAAAATAAATATTGTATTATTGAATTATGTACAGTTGATTAACATTGCATATATTTTCAATTTGTATTTTTGCTTAGCTTGGAATTATGTATATTATGATGCATCTAGGCAATACAATCTAATTAAAAGATTATAGTAAAATGAGGCTTATCAAGATATATTTAAGTACATCCAGATTCATCTAATACAGGGGTCGGCAAACTGCGGTTAGCGAGCCACAGTTTAAGAAATTACATATAAACTGAAATTCAAGAGTTTGTATTTAATTTTTGCGACCCCAACATTTCGCTTCGCGACCCATAGTTTGAGAAACGCTGCTTTAGACCACGCTACAAACTTTAGACCAGCTTGGCTAAACCAGCGGTAAAAACACATTTCAGAGACCTAGTTTTTAACATGTCTAGATAGACCCAGTCTAGACCAACGCTGTTATGATAACTGTTGCTCTTCCCTTCATCTTAGGACTGATGAATCAATCAAATTGTTTATAAACATGACGTCAGTCAATATGGCGGAATCTTTATGTAAAGGTTCAATAAATTTTTCTGAAGATGGAAGATCTATTTTGGCCATTATTGTTGGTACTTATCCAGCAATAAATGATAAAGGATGTGGAAGTCAGTTTTTATGGAAAAAGAAGACGACTTGGAAGAAAGTATCTGCCGAATTCTCGGCCACATTTCCAGATCGTTCTATACCAGGGTTCGGCAAACTGCGATTTGCGAGCCACATGTGACTCTTTGGGTACATAGATATGGCTCTGAAGTAAAATTGAAAATGAAAATAAAATTATCATATTCATTTATAAAATTTTTATAGAATTTTATTTATATAATGATGATTTCGTTTGTTTTATAGTTCTGGCAAAACTTCGTGGCACTAAGATGCGTGATCGGCCGGATGGCCGCGTAGTAAAGCTACGGCTTACCACATTGGAGGATCCAGGTTCAAATCCGGCCCACACCTCCAGTTTTTCAGGAGGAGTCGGATCCGGCGTTGAACGTACTTCGGATGGCCGCGTAGTAAAGCTACGGCTTACCACATTGGAGGATCCAGGTTCAAATCCGGTCCCACACCTCCAGTTTTTCAGGAGGAGTTGGATCCGGCCGTTGAACGTATTCCTTCAACCATCCGGTTAACCGCATCATAGGTGTTGGCCAGCCTGTGGAAGGGCTTGTTTCGCCCCGCCACCCACACCTCCAGTTTTTCAGGAGGGGTCGTATCTGGGTTGAACGTACTCCTTCAGCCATCCAGTTAACTGCATCATAGGTGTTGGCCAGCCTGTGGAAAGGCTTGTTTTGCCCGCCACATAGTACTCTTCCAGAATGGAGTGTAGCGTCATCTGTTGACAAAAATCCTAATTAAGATGCATGCCTTAAATTAAAAACGACTAGCTACAAATCAGACATACAGAACTTTTTAAGGAAATGAAGCTCATTGCGCATGCTGATTAAAATCAAAAAGAGCAATTTTTGTTTTTTTTTTATTTAATAAAGAGAAATTAAAATTATAAATTGTTATAACATTACTTTAAATTTTCTTATTTGTAAAAATATATTTATGGCTCTCAAATAATTTTTAAATTGTTGAGGGACAGATTTAGCTCTTCCATCTCAAAAGGTTGCCGACCCCTGATCTAATAGCAAGTAGACAAATCCATAAAAGATAAATACAAATTAAGATAGATAATTATCTTAATAAAATATGAAACAATGGAACAATGGCATGATTTTGCAAAAAGAAGCAATTACAGTATAATTTCAAAAACAAAAGAACCTTAGTTTTTTTTTTTTTTTTTTCTGCATGGTAAAAGCGATATTCTTAATAGATTGCTTTTTTTTTTTTTTTTGCATGTTAAATAAAATTTTTGATTTCTTTATAAAGTAGATGTTGTTATCCAGCTCAATATTTGGTTTAACTTATAGTTCAGTGACAAAACATAGGAAAGTAGGATAGTTTTGAAATTCTGATAACATAAAATTTTTTCTAACCATACCTAATTAAGATGCATGCCTTAAATTAAAAACGACTAGCTACAAACCAGACATACAGAACTTTTTGAGGAAACGAAGCTCATTGCGTACACAGTTTACTAATACAGATAGGACACTTAGCTAAAAACAAGGCAATTTAGCGTTTCGCACGTCTCTTTTATGTTCCTCTATTCTCTTTTTAATTGTCCTTGTCGTGACTCCTACGTACGCTTTCTCCTTATTTTCTTTTATATCTCTCAATGGTATTCTATACACCCCACTCTTCTCTTGCTGCTCTAGTGGATCTTTATCATTTCTTAGTGTGTTGAAAAGGGTGGGATTTCTTCTCGTTGTTAACCTCTTCTTACATTTCTTTGCTAATTTCTTCATCGCATTTACATTCTTAAGATGGTACGGAACTACCATAAAATCCTTATTTCCTTCCTCCTCCATTTTAGAATCTCCCAGCTTATTCTTGACTTCTTTGTATATCTGGTTAAGAAAAGAAACGTTATACCCATGGCTTATACCTACCTTCCTTATATATTTCAATTCTTCCTTCAGACTTTCCTCTTTCGAACTATATAATAATGCTCTCTTGTAAAAACTTCTAAAATTTATACCAAATGATTTATTTAAATTAACAAAGTTGCAAACTAGTTTTCTTAAACATTTCCAAAACATTTCTAAGTGTTCAATATGAACACTTGTCATGAATTTTCAGATGCAGAAAAGCTATTATGAACTCTATAATTATTTGCCAAGCAAAGAATTATCCAATAAGCTGTTTGCTTAATTTTATGCTATTTTTCTTTGCTAGTTAATAAATGGTTGAATCATTTCACAACTTTTACAAGATATTCACACACATAATTGAGTTAACTAGTAGATCACTGGATTGGACTATCAATTTATTGATTCTAGTGAAATTTCTAATCTTTTCAAGAGTTTACTGAAAAAACTGGAGATATAGGATTCAAAATTGATTCTAAATTTTCTTATATAATATATATATATATATACATATACATACACACACACTCACACACTCGCTGAGTCACTCATCATCACTATTATTGATTCATTTTTAATCTATCCAAAATTATTTTAAAGAAGAAAAAGAAGAAACTCTCTTAAGGTATGTTTATGGGTCAGATGCAAAATCTCCCCTTTTTTATAGGAATTTTTTTTTTAATTGGAGTAAAATAATGGGTTTCTGAGTATGGTTATCATATTTCCGGTTTTTGAAAATTTGTTCTCTTTATAGTGCACACACCCTAATTTGGAGGTGCTGAGTCCAAAAATGTAATTATTTTTTACCGCTTAGGCCCCATTATCGAGATACAGGGCCCCCAATGTTGGGGCCTATCAGTCCAATTTTTCAAATAATTTTAGTAGATAATTTTGAAATTCTAATGAATTCTGATGTGGTTTTACATTTTGAATCGAATGCAACTATTTCCGTTGACCTATGACCTATCTTTACGAAACTATGCATTTTTTTTTTCATTTTCGCTGTTTTTATCAGTCCTGAATCTGAAAATTCTGTTTTCTCAATTTTATTTATAAATTTTAGTTGAGGTCATCACAGTAATCCTAAATTATATATTCCATGATACCATAAATACTAAATGTAATAAAATATAATGTTATAAGCAAGTTTTCAACGAAATGCCTCCGTTTTCTTTCAAATACGAATTCTGAAAAGAATGCTGGGTAATTTGCTCTCCTACCGGCAATTTATCGGAAATGATAAAAACAGTGAAAATGAAAAAATTCGCATAGTGTCGTAAAAGTAGGTCATAGGTCAATGGAAATAGTTGCATTCGATTCGGAATGTAAAACCACATCAGAATTCATTAGAATTTTGAAATTATCTACTAAAATTATTTGAAAAATTGGACTGATAGGCCCCAACATTGGGGGCCCTGTATCTCGATAACGGGGCCTAAGCGGTAAAAAAATAATCACATTTTTGGACTCAACATCCCCAAATTAGGAGGGTGTACTATAAAGGGGGGCAAATTTTCGAGCTTGGAAATATGATACCCGTACCGATTTCTGAAAATATATGTTTATAATTTTGATTTTTTCCAGGATTCATTGTAATTATTCTCATTGTTTTTTTTTAGTTTGATTAGTGCAGTTTTGATATATGCAGTGTATTACGAGGATTTATTAACCGCACTAATCAAGGGATTCCTGTATTAGAATTCAAAACGTGTTTTCGCAATTAAATTTTGTTTTCTAGTTTGTAAGAATTTTAAATTTTGGAGAAAAAATCTCTTTGCTGCTTAATATTTTCCTTGCTCTAGAAAATTTTATCTTTATAATAATAATATATTTTGTGGGGGGAGGGGCGGCATATTTGGCATCTGCCCCGGGCAGCAGAAACCTACGCTACACCACTGTTCTTGATTCCTCATTTGCAATTTTCTTCACTTTTATCCGACCATAAAAACATGGGGGAATAAAAATGTAGCAATTCATCAAAGATCTAGCATATTTTATGAAATGAATAAATATTACAAGCATAGTTCCTTTTAATTTTTTTTACTTATAGATGGAATAAACAGTATTATGGGTGCTTAAAATACATTGTTGTGCAGATGAATATTAAAAAAAGAATAAGGAATGCAAATTTGTGATATCCACATTGGGCAATTGCCAAGGTGCCCACCTTAGAGAGAACCTTGATTGTAAGTGCCATATTAATAACTGGTTCACTGAACTCAACAAAAAATTAGGTATTGGTTCTCCGAGCCAGTGCAAACCAGCTGAATCCCATCACTGGTATAAGCCAATATTGTGAGCTGACTATATAAGGAGAATATTGCCAACGATTCTAAGATTAAGTTTAAAGTACTGTTAGGTTTATTGGTTCTAGACAAACTTTTAGTATTTTACTAAAAATAGTTATTGTACTGGAATAGAAACATTTTGGTATAATTATTTTAAATATTAATATAAGTATTAATTTAACTCGTTATTATACATGTTGAATGCATTAAAAAGAGTTTTGCAGATGAGTTAAATTTGAAACAAAAAAAAGACATTAACATCAATTCTGATACATAAGATATCTAAAAATTTCATTTAAAAAAATTTGTTTAGAGTTCAACAGATATAATAGCTTAAACAGATATTATTCAATAATAAGATTGCCATTATGTAGTGTTTTTAATTTTGCCATTTTTTTATTTTATATTTTCTTTTAAATATAAAATTATATAATGAAAATTTTATATAATATAGATTAGTAAAACCTGTTGGGAAATCAATCTAGCTATATCAGCTCCTGAGATAATTATTCCTGAAAATTTTCAGGATCAAAATGGAATGGTGGTAAGTATATAAAGATTATTCAGATCGGAAGAGCGGT
>AYEL01089919.1:0-74475 GCA_000484575.1 Olivierus martensii | reverse complement strand
CAAAAAAAAAAAAAAAAACTAAGGTTCTTTTGTTTTTGAAATTATACTGTAATTGCTTCTTTTTGCAAAATCATGCCATTGTTCCATTGTTTCATATTTTATTAAGATAATTATCTATCTTAATTTGTATTTATCTTTTATGGATTTGTCTACTTGCTATTAGATCAGGGGTCGGCAACCTTTTGAGATGGAAGAGCTAAATCTGTCCCTCAACAATTTAAAAATTATTTGAGAGCCATAAATATATTTTTACAAATAAGGAAAATTTAAAGTAATATTATAACAAATTATAATTTTAATTTCTCTTTATTAAATAAAAAAAAAACAAAAATTGCTCTTTTTGATTTTAATCAGCATGCACAATGAGCTTCATTTCCTTAAAAAGTTCTGTATGTCTGATTTGTAGCTAGTCGTTTTTAATTTAAGGCATGCATCTTAATTAGGATTTTTGTCAACAGATGACGCTACACTCCATTCTGGAAGAGTACTATGTGGCGGGCAAAACAAGCCTTTCCACAGGCTGGCCAACACCTATGATGCAGTTAACTGGATGGCTGAAGGAGTACGTTCAACCCAGATACGACCCCTCCTGAAAAACTAAAGGTGTGGGACCGGATTTGAACCCGGATCCTCCAAGATGGTAAGCCGTAGCTTTACTATGCGGCCATCCGGCCAATCACGCATCTTAGTGCCACGAAGTTTTTCCAGAACTATAAAACAAACGAAATCATCATTATACAAATAAAATTCTATAAAAATTTTATAAATGAATATGGTAATTTTATTTTCATTTTCAATTTTACTTCAGAGCCATATCTATGTACCCAAAGAGCCACATGTGGCTCGCTAACCGCAGTTTGCCGACCCCTGTATTAGATGAATCTGGATGTACTTAAATATATCTTGATAAGCCTCATTTTACTATAATCTTTTAATTAGATTGTATTGCCTAGATGCATCATAATATACATAATTCCAAGCTAAGCAAAAATACAAATTGAAAATATATGCAATGTTAATCAACTGTACATAATTCAATAATACAATATTTATTTTTAATCTGTCATTCTACTTATTATACACTGTCAAAAAAAATCATGCACCAAGGAGTTGTCATTTTGTTGTAAAACTTGGCACACAGTTATATTTCAAGAAGAGATGCAAATGATTAGATAAACAGCATCATACGCATATAAGTGCTTCCTCTGTTGCCCTATAAAAGGCTCTCAGAGGCTATTTATCTGTAGTTTATCTATTGGGGAGAGAATTAGATCAGATCAGATTATTGAAATGAAAGAAGCTGGATGGTCGAATCAATAAATTTCCCAGTATCTAGCTCATTCTGACAAGACTGTTAGGAGGTATTGGGGCCAGTGAATGAGAGGATATGCACATATGACAACCAAGCTCAGGACATCTTTAACACACCATTAGCAGAGAACCATATGCTCCTCCAACAAGCACAAACAGATCCGTGTTTTGTTGTCTGCTATCTAGAGACAGGTAACATCATTGCTCTAGAGATCCAGTTACAGTAACAGTGGACAGATATGCCACAGGATACCATATGGACCCAGTATGCTTCCATGCCAGTTCATATCACATCTTGTATTCAGTCTAGAAGTGGCCCAACAGAGTACTAGAGCCTCCTTTCATATGTCCAGTTTTCTGCAATAAAGTATCCTTTTGCTCTGATATTGTAATCACTTACTTATATTAACATTATAATTATACATATAACATTTAATTCGATTCTGACAACTCCTCCTTTGTGTGTGATTTTTTTGACAAGAGTGTATAATGCATTTTCCAATATAGTTATGGGCTGCATTTTCTGGTACTTTTTTATGGCTGAAAAATTAAAAATTCAATGAAAAAATGAATATATATCTTTTATTTAATTTTATAATATAAAATTTATTATATATATATTGTCTACTTAATAATTAGCCTATTTGATGCTAAAAATATGTACATCATGTTGGTGAAATGAAGTTATTTGTGTGTTATGAGTATATACCAAATGTAGTAATTAGATTACAATATTTTTTTTAAATGTAAAAAAAAAAATAATTATTTTTGCAGATTTATTTATATTTTTATTGTTTTATTCCATAATGATGATTCCTAAACATAATAATGACAACCAAATAGCTGTCAAATTTCTTCTCACAAGAAACATCATTCAACCACTCCTTAAAATATATTCTGGTAACCCAAGCCTTAGAATTTGATCTGTACATTACTGGAAGCTTACTTGTTATTACTTTATTGCGCTTAAAAACACGCGGATTTTCAGAGTGGTACACTAAAAGGGGCTTAATTTTAAAATTTCCACTTGCATTCGCACGTAAGCCTATCCTTCATTGGTTTGTGGCCAGGTAGCAACTTTTCCTCCTTGGTTATGTATGTCTTTTTTGGCATTTTTTTCCAGAATAGCCCTGTTTCATCGCAATTAAAAATTTGATTCGGGACGTAACCTTCTACGTCTATAAACTTACCAAAGTCCTTCACATATTTCTCTGCTGCCTTTTGGTCCGAACTAGCTGCCTCTCCATGCCTAACGACACTATGAATTCCAGTTCGTCGACAAAATTTTTCGAACCATCCTCTACTTGCCTTAACCTAGTCACTCCTTTTTCCTATTCTAAAGAATAAAGATGCTCCGCTTTCTTCAGAGCATCTTTATTCTTTAGAATAGTGCAGATTGTTGATTTCGCCATGTCGTATTCCTTGGCGAGATCCGAAACACGAACACCATTTTTAACACTTTCTTAACATCACCTTCACTAACACTTTTAACTAACAGTAATACGTTTAGATTTCTTAACACCACCTTCACTAACACTTTTAACTTTTTTTGGAGCCATAATAAGAGATAAATTTAATTAAATATGTTGTGCGCTCTCGTACCAGTAATTTTCAGGTAAAATATACAAGACAATACTAGACAGACGACTGACACACAAAGGAGAGCGTGTCCTATTACATACAATATCGGCGACGCACCGTCGGCATATTAATGTAAATATCCATTCTTTTCTAAAACTTAAAGTAAATATCACGTTGGTAAAATATACACAACAAAATAAAGAAAAAATTAAAATATCAACACTTTTTTTGGACTCAACTGCATCCACGTGAACTGGGAAAACTAGGTATTTGCTGGGTTCGTGTATTCGTGAAACCGAAGCATCTTCGTGAAGCGAAGCAAAAATTTTTTCGTAAATGGTGTTCGTAGACCGATTTGTTCGTGGACCGAGACGTTCGTAAACCGAGATACCACTGTATATTTCATTAAAGCGCGACAGGTTCAGCTGCTAAGCAAGTGGTCTTTTTCTTAAATTTCAAGTAACATGTGAATATATCTTCCTCCGTTGCCCTAATTGGGATGTATGAATTTGAACAAATGGCCACATTCACTTACTTACGGAAAAGCGTCTACTAGTTCTTTTGGGATGGACATTAGTTGTATGAAATTGAACAAATGGCCACATTCACTTACTTACGGAAAAGCGTCTACTAGTTCTTAAGGAAAAGCGTCTACTAGTTCTTTTAGCAGCATCGAAACGCTGTCCCACAGGTCGCCGGACCCACACAGTTCCATCGCTATCACTTTGGAAAGTTTTCTCATCGATGAAAACCACACAGCTCCAATCAGCCGTCGTCTACGATGCATGGTGGTAGGCGAATCCTGTCCTATCCACAATGTTGGTTGGAGATTAGCTGTTTTTGGGCTGCTCGGCGACCGTACAGATTGTGTTCTCACAACCTGTTAAAAGAGAATAGACTCTCTCTTAGTACCCTAAGAAAACGTCAGAACATATTTATTCTTTTATTCTTATTTTAGCGGCTAATTCATCAAATCGCCAATAACTGTATAGTTTACACCATTTAATTTAGGTGAGGTATGAGTTACACTTACCTCCTTTTAACTGTGGTCAGCGAACACGCCACATCCAATTCCACCTTCAATGTTGGGGCAGTCTTAAACAGAATTTCTTGGCTGGATTCTACTACACGTTGGACGTCATCTTCTGTTCGATTAAACTCTGTACGAGCAAGAGGAAGATTGGCTAATATCAGATTTATAAGAAGATTTCTTAGACAATAATATCTAAGAACAGAAATTAAGATTAAATTTTGAATATATAATAATATAATACTATATAATCAATACTGTAATAAGTTTATAATTAGATAAATATTTTTATTGTAATATTGATGATAGAATAAAATGAAATTTATGTTCATTTAATTTAAATAAATACAATTGTTTAATATACGATACTTTTATCTGATAAGCAACATCAATATTTCAATGTGTTATATTTCTATATATAGTAAGCAAATATAAATATCGATTCTAGATGTGTGGTAATTATTGATACTATAGTTATAGGCCTGGCGAAATAATAATAAATGCTGAAATAAACTAAGCAGTACGAAATAGTTAATTATTTATCTTTAAGAATAATTTTATAAGCTTTTATTAATTCAAAGATCAATTATGAAAACCACAATATCTCTTTGAAACGAGTACAAGATTCTCCTCTAGTTACAAACATAATTCGTTCGAAAGTTTTGTTTGTAATTCAAATACCGCTGTTATTTTGGCTTCAAAAGCACTGAAATAATTTTACATATTGTGTTTTGTAATATATTTCATAACTGAATCAATTATTAAGTTTCTTATTACATAGATTTTAATGAAAAGTTCCGAATATAAAGCGAGGAATTTTTGGTATAATCGCCGTCATCTTGAAATGCTGCCATAATATATTAATTAACTTTGTAATTTTGCATTATATCGGTTGGTAAAGCATTTAGCCATCATATTGCTTAAAATTATTGAAGAGTTTTGAAATTTTGTGAAAATTGAAAATGAAATTTCACCTCCGTAAGTACGAATGTTCGTAACTAGAGGAGCGCGTGTATATTTTTACTTGTAAAAATATACAGGCAATACTTTTAAAATGCAATTTTTATTCATTCGATTGCCGTATTTTTGATTCATTCGTTTCGTTCCAGTATTCAATGTTTAATATCATTAAAATATCAATTTTCGATGCCAAAAAACATTTCGTTAAGTACAGTATAACATAATATTCATGAAGTAAATATTATAGACACATACTGCATTTTATACAGTAAACAAATTAAACACTTCTATGTGAAAACAATATATTTGTACCCAGTTAAAAATAAAATAATAGTCTAATATTAATAGTTAAATACAATTAATCAAATAATGCAATAATAATACTTATATGAAATTTGTTTATATTTATATTCTTAAATAAATTTGTGGTAAAAACATTTAAATTGACGTGAAAAAATATAATAAGAGAGTAGTCTAGTTTTAAGATTTTTATAAATAAAAATTTCGAATGATCGCCATCTTGTAAAGAAAATCAGATTTTATAAGATCTTTCATCAATTAACTCAGCCATTTCAATAATTAATAAAAAGTTTGCATAATGGACAATAATATTTCAAAATATTGAAAAACATTTCGAAAAAAAAATCATTCCTGATAGTGAAGAAACATTTCACGAAAAAGAAAAAGTCTTTCACAAATTATTGAAATCGTTGCATATAATTGGAAAATAATGTTTACAAATAAGACAAAGTGGCTGGCTCTGTTATTTTATTAATTGTAAAATGAAAATACACATCCCATCCGTAACGTTAGAAATTATAAGATTATAATGCAGCCATTCAATTAAATGGAATCCAGGATAGTATTTTTTATTTTTGAGTGAATTATAAAAATTACCAAAAACATCTTCACTGTTCGTCGAGAATATGATAGGATTTATCAATTCATCTGTGCTTCTGGGTTTTTGCTATGTTTATTGATTCTACTTTTAAATAAAATCGAAAACTTCTATAGGATTAAGCTGAAGAAAATATGCTTAAAAATCAGTGATGATAGCAGAGTGATATAATTTTATATTAATAAATATTAATTTTTCGTTTGATTTTTATAAGGAGGTTATAGCAGGAGCATTTTTCACTGAATATGAAAGACTCGAATACAAGACGAGATATCCGCCTTTCTTTGTAGGGATCTACTAATGGAATCCTACTGATGGGCATGGACATCCGTTCTTATGTTAAGAGAGTACTTTCAGTTACCTTTAAGGATACTCAAGATCAGACAGTAGTTAAAAATTTGTATGAATATATTGTACTATATATCTCAACATATATGCATATTATTAAACAAAATGTTGTTTTATGTACGTTTTATTACTTTCGAAATATTTTCTATAATTTTTGAAACAGTCTTATTTTCTGCAATGCTTTTACTTATTATGAAATGGTTTTTTTCCGATTTATGCAAATTTCTGGGTCATTTTGAAACGTTTATTCAATTGCTTGTTTTCAAAAGTTTATTGAAATTTGCGAAAAATTTTCATTGATTATTGAAATATTTGCGTTAATTGATGCAAGATCCTATAGAAATACACACGTAGCTTGGGCAATAAGGAAAAAAATCTTAAAATCTGTTCACATTTTAACAATTTGTTTTGCAAATATTTTTCGTATGGACAAATTAGTTATAAAAGAACCATTTTTTGATTAAAAAAAGTAATAAAAGAATATCATTTATTTAAATATATAAATTTTAATTGTTTCCTTAATATATATCAGTTAAAATAAATATTTTTCAGTTACTCGGAATTATATCAACATCTAAATAATAAATTGTCTAGATTATTTAAAAAAAAAATTCCTATTGAAGGAAAATTTTTTATCAAAAATTGCAATTTTTATTAGTTTGTTATTTATGTCAATATTTTTTAATATTAAAAACTGTAAATAATCGAAAGTCTATATTTCATTGTGAACAATATCATAATCTGTTATGTCAAAACGTTAACTAGTATTTTAAGGCAACTACAACTTGATAAAATTTATCTAATTATAATGTAATTGTACGATAAATAATCATTTTTCGATAAATATTTTTCGAAAAGTCAATATATTATTTTTTGCACGAATTGTTCTATACAGTTTTCTTTTTTAAAATTTTAGAAATACAGTAATTTAAAATGGAAATAATTGCACCATAATTGTTAATCATAGTCTAGGAATTCTCTATTACGGTATAACCGTTTAAAGAAGAGAATTCTTTGAACAGTTATACTGGAATAGCGTAGTTATACAACATTTTCATACTTAACGTTGCATATTGATAAACAGAACTGCAACAGAACAACTTTAGCATGCAACAGAAATTGCATATATAACGATACTGTACTGCGGACGAATGTTGCAATGGAACAGTTTGCAATATCTCAAATGAATATTGCGTTAGAAATTTGCACTATTGCAAAGATAATTTCTGCAAGGTGTTTCCATAAAAAATAATTCTGAAACATCATCAAAACTAAAGGATACGTTTTTCTTTATATTTAGACTGATCAATGAGGTAGTAACAAAGTAAGAAAATAATGGTATGTACTTTTTGCACATAACATACTTTTTTAACATACTTTGCGTACTTTTCGGTTTATTATTAAAATAATATACGGTTTATTTAATAAAACTTATTGAGGAAAAAAATTAAACAATGGAAATTTAATATTAATCCATCAAAATATAAATTGCTTTTAAATATAAATCATCGAAGATTGTTTAAATTTAGCCATTAATTCAGTAAAATAAAATGTTAGTATTTATTAATGTTAAAATTAATCTTCTTTATGGATTTTGTAATTTTAAACAACATTATCTAACTTGTAAGATCTACAGTAGTAAAGATGCATTAATTGTATTAATCATGTTTACTGCTCTTTTCGTAGACAGTTTAAGGATTTTGTTAATGACAATTTGATGAATTTTTCTAATTTTTCTTGATTCTATGTATCATTCAATCAGAAAACCGAAACGAAGATATACATTCGTTCGTCTATATTCATTTGTTCCTTTTCGTTAATATAACATAAACTATAAACTCTAATCAACAAAGAAATTATAGGTAATAATAAATTTATTTAAATATGCTTTATGTTTACATTTCATGTTATGTTTAAAGTTGTAAACATAAAATATTTTCTCCAAAATATGGGAAAATGCTTATTGTATGTCAAGACAGCAATCAACTCTTCATAAATGAGTATGTAAAGAAGATAACTAAATTTTCAGACTGAAACAAAGAGAAGCCAACTTCATTTTCTCTCTAATTATTCAGTATGTAATCTAACTTCAAAAATAATATTACAAAATTTCCATAATCGCTAATGTTTCGCACATTGTTACAAACATGAAGTTAATAAAGTTGCGTATGATTATATCATACTATCGCATTGAAAAGTTGTTAAAAATAATAAAGATATTAAAATATGGAGAAATTAACTAATTCAATGTGTATCTATTAAATAATACTTTATTCTATTAATTTTATTGAAAGTCTAATTAAAAATGTATGGAATATTTTTTACAATTATTGCTGCATGTTTCTGGAATATTAAAATTCTCTTATGTAAGAAACAGACCCTTCACTGTGATCGCCAAGATCGGACGAGAGACCTATCAATTGGAGCGAGTCCGAACGGAAAAGTACAGTGCGGATGTGTACCCTTCTCTTTTTTCTGCTCACGCATCGAAATTGCGTCACTATTTCGAGCGCACGAGGTAATGCCTCCTGAGAAGAGAATCAAAAATATTATTCGACTTGGACGGATTTTAAAGTCGGGGGGATGTAACGGTCCCCTTGCCGCACGTGTGCACCTAATGTCAAGTGGTTATTTATGTTGTTGTTTGTCAGCCTCCCCTGCATTCCTTTGCCGAGTGTGGGAGCGTTGGAAAGGAGATCGGGGTGAGGGACTGTTATTCTCCCGCCGTGACTCCATCCGGCAGCATCTCTCAAATAAACTCGCATTTTTATCCATTTGTGCGTCTGGTGTCATTTCAATTTAATTTTTTTTTTTATCAAAAACTTCTCCGAAGAGAGAACTTCGTCTTTGTTAAGCTTGCTTTGGAAGCATAGAACAATGTTAAGACTTTGATAAGAACTTCTTTGTTAAGCTTGCTTTGGACGCATAGAACAATGTTACTGCTAGTTCTGTGGATCCAAAATGTATCTTAATTTCTAGTAGATAATATAATTTTTTTTTTTATCAAAAACTTCTCCGAAGAGAGAACTTCGTCTTTGTTAAGCTTTCTTTGGAACCGGCAGCATCTCTCAAATAAACTCGCATTTTTATCCATTTGTGCGTCTGGTGTCATTTCACTTTGGCGCAGCCGACAGGATCTCCACCCGAATATCCTCGAATATCGGGAATTACGACATAATCAAAACCCAAGCAGATCAACCGATACCAAAATGGCCGGAAGGCGAAAACGACAGCCTTCACCGAAATCCACGGCTCCACTAACTATGGACGCGTTGACGTCAGCAGTAGCGGAAATTACAACTAATATGAGGCGACTCATACAAGAAGAACGCGACGGTCTACGGACCGAACTACTAAATGAACCTAAAGGACTCGCCAAATCCGACGGAGATGTGGACAACGAACGGACCGGTAATGTCATCGACAACGACTCGCCAGGTAAGACGGTCTATTCTGAATCGGCGACGCCTGTGGAGGATGACGAAAACGAATACAAATTATATCGTTTCGTTCGGAGTAATATGGTCGAACGATTCAGTGGAAGCGAAATCGAAGATAGAAGCCCGATCGTGGCTTGATGTGTACGAAACAATGGCAGATGAACTCACGGAAAAACAGCGCATCAAGGCGCTAGGATCTTATCTTACCGGAGACGCACTTACGTGGTATTCGCAGGAAGTCGCAAAAGAGAAGATAACCTGGCAAGAAACAAGTCGGAAATTCATAGAAAGATATGGAATTATGCACGTCTCAGCAGCCGTAACCGCCAGTAAGCGAACGATGACGGCTGGTGATACGGTACAGTCGTACGCTCAAGAAAAGATGAGACTTTTGCGTTTAGCTGGCGTTCCATCTGAGAGCGCCCTTGATTTATTGACCGACGGAATGCCGCCTGCTTATCAGGACGTTTTATATGCTAGAGAACCAAAGACTTTCAACGAATGGTTAGCAGTTGCTCTAAAGTTGGAAAGCCGACGGACGATGATTACTCGGTTTCCTCACTTTTGTGGTTCTTTATTCCAACTGACGTCAGATTGGGTCGCACTGAGTTCGCACGATCTAAACTATCTCAGGAGTAGGGTTGACTTCTAACCGCATGCGCAGTGGGGCGAAGTTCAATCTTCTTCAATGCCGCCCAATTTATACAAATATGTAGCGTGCTTCAATACATCAATATAATCATAGTTTCTTGTATCATTTACGTCACTAACAATTAAACTTGTAGATAATTTTACTAAAAATATTTATGAATGCCTTCATCTTAAATCATGTGACCTGGCTCACTGAACTGGTTCTTTATTCAAACGAAACTGTGACGTCAACCAAGAAAACCGAGAAGGTTTAGTTAGTGCAGTACGTGGAATATCGAACCACAGCCCTGGTCTTAGGCAGGCGAAGGGTCTCATTTTGGGTTGCTCTGCTCAGCAAACTAAAGAGCTGCTTTCACTGAATAAACATGAAGTTAGGATTGGGATCATCTTAGGAGACATCTTCACTTGACTGGGCTTGCTGATAACCCTATTTGTAGATGATGTCAGGATGAGGAGGAAACTCCTCTTCACATCCTGTGTGAATGTGTGGCCCTTTCGTAGCTTAGACGTGATCTTTTAGGAATGTATTTTCTTGTTTCAGAGGATCTTGCTACTGTCCCATTGAGGAAAATACTGTCGTTTGTTTTAAAGACGGGATTTCTTCTGGGATGATCTGATTGGGGGCGCACAATAGACCACTACTGGTTGCGGTGCTTGGGCTGTGCAGACTCCTCCTTTTTATCTACTACTACAATTACTACTAATTATATCGACTATAGTTAATGTTAGACTTAACATCTATCATTCAAAATGATCAAATTTTTTGAACTGGAATTCATGTTAGAATCCTAAAATTGTAACACGCTTTTTATTTTTAATGTTTTCCATATCTAAAGAACTTACAGGGTGATATTGAAATTTTATGACTAGTTCAAAATCCATTAATGATAAATAACGTTATACATGCAATAACAATATATTATTGCAAAAAAATTTTCGTTAATCTATGGTTAAAATGAAGTACAGTATATTGCAAACAATTTTCGATTATTCTTTGACCTTATTATTCTAAAATAATCGGTTTTGTAGCCACTTTCTTTTATAAAATACAGTATTTAAAATTATTTATCTGTTAATTCCAAGAGTTTTAAAAGTCTTTGCGAGATCCATTTCAACGTGTAAAAGCGGCTAAAGTTTAAAACGTAGCGAATAAAAATAAAATAATAATAATCTATATTCTTCTATTTATATATATATATACATATATAAATTTCTAATCAAGTATATAGTAGTTTAATTCATCAAATATATTAAAATTTTAAAGATGGCGATTCTATAATTTCTTCCACTTATTAAAATGGTCCTTCTCTTATGATATTCACAGTAAATTTTTTATGTTATCTTTAATAAAATTTTTATATTTAAGTTCATATTTTTAAAATTTAACTATTTTTAACTAACATATTTAAGTTAATTTGATGTAGCTACATTCTATTGAGTATGCAAAAAAAAATTATATTCGATTCCTGATAGACGTCTCCTGAATACTGATAATTCCTTTTTTATGGTGATTTATGAGAAATGGTTATGATTTATGGTGAGAAATTAATTAATTCACTCCATAAATCAATTCTACCATTGATTCATGGAGTGAATCAATCAATTTTTCATAACTCATTTCCATTCTCTTACATTAATAATTGCTTCCACAGCTTTACTCATCTTGTCAAAATATAAAGTGAAAATTAGAAGAATATCGTTTAGGTTGCATACAAACAGCAGACTGTACAAAGTAACGAAATATTAATTACTTAACATTTATATTAAATTTTAGTTACTTAATATAAGTTTTACTTCATACAATAGATTGTATGAAGCAAAAAATGCGATGAGATCTCCAGAAACTGAAATGCTTGGAGTATCAAAAACATCAAAGTTAAGAGAGAAATTCGTTAATAATTAAATTAATATTACAAAATTCGATTCAGCATTAAACAAGATCATTCATTTGATAATTTCTAGGATATCAGTAATGAAAAATTATTCTGAAAACATGAAACTACTGAAAGATTTAATCTAAAGCAGAATTTTTTTTTATTTATATGAACATTTTACGCTGCTGTATATAACTGAATCAACTATAAAACTGTTCATCTTATTTTCATAAAGACTGAAGAGTAATATAAAATTTATTTCATTGAAAAAGAAATGAAGTCATACTTCCTATAGAATATAAGAGAAATTAAATTTTATATAAAAATTAATTTTTTGATAAAATTTTTATCTAATCTAAACTTAAATTTTTTTGATTATTTTTATTATATTTGAGAAGGGTGTCTATTAGCTTAGTTCCGTCTGTCATTAATTTAATTCTAATGAATTATTTAGCATTGCTTATTTTAAAATTTAATATCGTTGATTCAACACAAGAGATAGGAAACAGCAACTCGATCAACATCGAAAAATTTGATATTGAGAAGAATCTGCTGAATAATTTTGAATTTGATTAAAATAAGATTATAGATTAAATATGGCGTAAACTTCTTTTATTGGCTTTGTTGATGATGACGTTTAACTGTTAATAGCGCCATCTAAGTTACGTTACGTTCTAAGCAATGTGATTGGTTCTTTATATAACTACGTCATTTTGAAAAGTTACCATTGAAAGTATAGGAAATGTCCCATCTCTATTAGTAATCTGTGATTGCGCACGCTGATTAAAATAAAAAAAAGTAATTTTTTTATATAATAAAGAGAAATTAAAATTATATCTTGTTATAATATTACTTTAAATTTTCCTTATTTGTAAAAAATATATTTATGGCTCTCAAATAATTTTTAAATTGTTATGAGGGACAGATTTGGCTCTTCCATCTCAAAAGTTTGCCGACTCGTCCTATACGAACGATCGCTCAGCTAAAAGGTAGGTAAAAATCATCAATAATTTTTGAGTTTAAACAGATTAACATTTCTAAACAATAAAGTTTCAAATATTATTAACTAAAATAGTTGAAATATCATTTAATCACCTGTATATGCAGAATACAATTTTTTGAAAAAGTTTAGGATAGCTTAAAATAATCAAATGATTTGCACCTGTGATTGTTGTAAAGTTGATAAATTCTTAATTTTAATAGTAATTTTGATAAATAAGTGAAAATTTCTAACTATAGTGTTCATAAAAGCACCTTCTAGATAGAATGTCAATGAGGAATCACAATTCATGAAAAAATTTTAATAAATCAGAATTCTTGCTACATTATTATTGTGCATTTCATATATCGACAAGATTCCGCTTTTCACGGAATCCGAGATTTTTGCATAATATTTTTAGTCATATTATCGTAGTAATAGGTATATAATCAATCGCGAAAACGGAACCGATAAGTAGCTATATGAAAAAGTACTTATCATAACGAAGTTTCGATACCTGTGCGTGACGCCATCTTGAAAGAAATAGTGTCTTGCGTGACACTTTCAAGATGTAAAATTACACGAATTCGTGTTATAGAAGAGCCATTTCGTTATATGAATTCTTGTTATAGGAGAGCACGTTATACGGGAGTTTATTATAATACATCTTGAAGGTGTCGCGTAAGAATTATATTCAAACTCCTAAGCAAGGACATTTTCGTGATGATGTAATTATATCTTATGTATATAAAATATATAAATCTGTAAATTGCATAAATAACTTACGAATTTCAGCATAAAATTATACCAACATAATCATAAGAATAATTCCCGGCGTAATTTTGGCTTTTAAAACAAGGCAGGGCCGGATTAACCCACTTTGGGGCCCTAGACATTTTCTTCTTACCGGGCCCCCCTCCTTCTCCCACAAGAAATAGAGCACATAAAAAATATAAAACAATAAATAAACAAAACTAAATAATGTGAAAAACTAAAACAAATGTTAAATTTTTATTAATAAAAAAGATTTAATATACAACAATAAATTAGTTAATATTATTCTTATCGCTATAAAAAAATTCTAAATTATCGGAAGAATTACTTTCAATAAGAAGAAAAATAAGAACACATTTTCTTTAGATTTTAGAATTTACAATAACCATATAAAAAGCAATATATTTTTGTTTATTATATACAGTTGTCCAACAGAAAAGTAAACTATCTTATTTATAAATCTTTTCAAAATAGACAGTTTGACCGGGCCCTTCAAACTGTTGTCTCATTTGTCTATGCAATGATCCGGCCTTGAAAGGTGTAAAACCATAGCAGGTTTTCGTCATTACGATGATAGTCACGTGACGTTTTACTTCTCGTTCAATATGGCAGCGGTACATAGTTCGTTTACCAATTCTGAGATAATTTTTCGAATATGCCGTTTTCATCCATGATTCTTTTATAATTTTTGACCAGTTTGATGAGATCTATCGAATGGTATCACATTTGGCAATTCCGTGAAAAGCAGAATCCAGCCCACATATCATATACCATAAATTCTTAAATTCTTTTTACAAAAAAAGAATCATAAAAAATTTTACAAAAATCTATAAAATAATGTAATGTACTAATGTAGTTTGTTAGTTTATTTATACATCTTATTACTGTAATCTGTTAGAAATTTGGATATACTGAATTCATAATCATTAAATATAACTTTCTTAAGCATCTGATGTAGATCACATTTGTGTTTAATGTTTTCAGTTGTATAAACGTGACGTTTTACTTCTCGTTCAATATGGCAGCGGTACATAGTTCGTTTACCAATTCTGAGATAATTTTTCGAATATGCCGTTTTCATCCATGATTCTTTAATTTTTGATCAGTTTGATGAGATCTATCGAATGGTATCACATTTGGCAATTCCGTGAAAAGCAGAATCCAGCCCACATATCATATACCATAAATTCTTAAATTCTTTTTACAAAAATCTATAAAATAATGTAATGTACTAATGTAGTTTGTTAGTTTATTTATACATCTTATTACTGTAATCTGTTAGAAATTTGGATATACTGAATTCATAATCATTAAATATAACTTTCTTAAGCATCTGATGTAGATCACATTTGTGTTTAATGTTTTCAGTTGTATAATAAAATATACACCTAGCCCTCGATTTGCACGGCACTCAATTTACACGGTTTCGCTTTTACACGGTTTTTAAATGAAAACAAAAAAATTTTTTTTTGGTTTTATTTTGATTGTTTTGCATAAATTTATAAATTATACCATTTATAATTAAAAAAGTATCATATTGTTACGTTTTGTGGGCTTACGCGTTCATTAATAAAGAGTGAATACAGCTATATTTCGTATAGTCCAATTTATTAGTATCATATTGTTACGTTTTGTAGGTTTACGAGTTCGTAGAGATTAACATAAATTAAAAGAGTATCATATTGTCACGTTTTGTAGGTTTACAAGTTCGTAGAGATTAATAACACAGAGTGAATCGTTTTGTGGGTTTACGAGATCGTAGAGATTAATAAAGAGTGAATACATGTTTACGAGTTCATAGAGATTAATAAAGAGTGAATACAGTTATATTTCGTATAGTAGTATTCTATTTACACACAAAACAAAATAATCTTGTTTCACTATAACTAAATTCAGTACAAAATCCGATAATTATCTCATACAACACCAGTGGCGGCTCGTGGATGATTTTTTGTGGGAGGGCTGAAAAAAATTATAATAAAATACGTAGCTAAAATAGTCCACGATATACATATCACAAAAACGTTTATCACGGGTTACCCCCACCTGCTCAATACACTGACTATGCGGTGTGACTCGGTGTTACATTATTTTATACATCATGCAATTGATGAATCAGACATATATTTACGAAACTCAGGAAAGTGTCTAAGATCATCTCCCTGCTTATACGGGAATTTTCATTGTTGGACGGTCTCATCTAGATCTTTTCCACGTCGACTATTGACCTTTAAGTCTATTCAAATTGAAGACCTTATATTTTCGGAGTACAGAGTCTTTTTATCTGCAATAAACGATATAATGTCGAAGACTTTACATTACATGTTTTAATTTTTCTATGTTTCATTTTGTTTTTAATTTTCACAACTACTTCATCCCAATTCCATTTTATTGTTCTGTTTAATTGTGCCAATCAGTGTTTGCATTTTCCAATTTTTGATTGTAGTGGTTAAATAAATAAATAAATAAATAAAATAAAATAATACTGTCCAAGTCTCGCAGTTCAACTAAACTAAACTCACGCTTGCAGCTCGCTTATTTATGTTTGAATTATTTTATTGTTTTTATTTTTACGGAATATTGTTAATTTGTTTTTTGTGCCATATTCGGTATTAATTAATGTTTATGTTTTCATTTTCAAAAATAAATTGAAAAAGTATAAGCATTAAATTGTCTCTAAAAGTTAATGAACCAATCCCCTTTTTTCCCTTTAATCCTTATCTCATTTTACACGTAAAGTCGAGGATATGTTCTTTATAATAGAACATATCCTCGACTTTTCATTATCTTCTTTAGATTGATTTACACGGTTTACAGTTTAATTGAACATATCCTTCTATTTTGTATGAATTCTGCGTCTCGTTTTACACGGTTTCGGTTTGCACGGTTTTTCCAGGAACGTATCTACCGTGTAAATCGAGGTCTGAGGATCACCATTAAGGAGTACAGTTGAAGTTAATGCTGACTTGATACATCTGTTTGTAGCAATCTGGAAACACCAGAATGTCAACAAGCTTATGTATTCAATCCAGAAATTTCTTCAGATGTACTTTTCAATGATGATGATAATGATCAGGTTAAATTAGATGAACAGTTGCCTAATCAACAACAAAGAAGAAGCAAAAGAAAGAAGTATGTAATTAATTAATTTATGCTGAAATGAATTATCTATATTACCTGTTCTAAGTCTTAAGTTATTCCTTATTCATTAATTATAAGATATATTGTTAAAATATTTTTATTGAAATGTATATTTTGAAGAAATATTTATTTTTTTGTTCTTTATCGCGTTTTCAATTTCGTTTAAATTTTAAACATTGCAAGTAAAGGACGCCACAAAAAGATTAAAATTTTTTCAGCCAAGTATGTAATTTGATCTGTTCATTTGATCTGTTAAAAACTATACATGTTAACTTTTGTGTCGTCGTTTCATTCTATATATTAATTTTAATAAAGTATTTAATAATTTGTATCATCGTTACTTTTACTAAAATCCTATTTTGTTCAAATCGGTTAATATTCTTTAATCGATATCAATATCGAGTAAAGAATATTAAATGATTTGAACAAAAGAGGATATCGATAAATATCGATATCTATTTTTATTATAAGTTTTAAATTTATTGATAAATTTAAAACTTTTTTCGGAAAAATAAAAAATATGAAAACTGTTAAATCTACCTTGTTAATTATATATACTTTTGTTTTTAACTCTACTATCGCATATTGGTTACTTTTCTCACATATTTGTCCAATTAGCTCTTTCTCTTTAGAGACAGTTTGTTCTACGCCTGTGATTGATTTTCTCTTTTTAGTCGTTGATCATTCTCTTTTTAGAATCGTTATTCGAATTCGTATTCGAATACAAAGAAGATGATCAGCAAAGTCATTTGCCTTGATGTTAGCATTGTGTTTGCATGGAGTGCCAAGCATTGCTTAGTTTGCAGAGGAGAGACCAGGCTTTACGGCTTGATCTTGTGAAATTCAAATTTTCAGTAGCTTAAGTCCATCTTTCCCTTCTTGCATCATTCAGTGAGTTTATAAGCTCTGTAGCTATTTCAGGGTCACCGGTGGTTTCGTAGGCTTTGAGGAGGGCATTGCTCTGGTGGTTCCAGCAGGGGATATCGTCCTGCGATGGCCTCGGGGAATAAATTCTTTGGCAGCCCTGATGATAAGCTTTTGAAACCTTAGACAGTTGGTGCTGAGAGCAAGGATTCTGTTAATGTTTTGCTCTATGTATTTGGAATAGCCCTCCCAATTGGCTTTGTGGAGGTTCCAGCGGGGGAGAGGAGTGCTAGAGATGACAGGTATTTGAATACCCAACGTAATAAGAGTTGGTCTATGTTGGCTGTGCGGGAATGGATCTAGAATTGCATGAGATACATGAGGGAGATGGCCATTATGTTTGGATATAAAACAGCGGTCAGGATTGGTGTTTGTGCGCCATCTTCCAGAAATAAAAGTATGCTGTTTTGGATCATAGAGGAGATGGAGGTTGTTCGGTTATAGAAAGTCCATCTTCGTTGTCTGTGGAGTAGCCCCAGAGTGTACTTCGTGAATTGAAGTCTCCTAGGTATAGGGCAGGTTCTTTTTTGCCTTGGTGGAACTTGAGTCTGCCATGATAAGCTTGGTGGTTTTTAAACATTGGTAAGGGTGAGGCTGCTAATTTGTGTTACTATGCAGTAATCATGGTTGAGGTCTATGGATTTGCAGGTTGGAAGTATACAATCCTTTACAAATGTTGCCAGTCCATGTTTGGTATGATTTTTTTTTGCAATTAGGGTATAACCTAAGAGTTTTAGGAAATTCCTGTTTTTGGGTGTATGGTGCGTCTCTTGGAGAGCAACAATAGCAACGTTCTGCAGGTTGGAAGTATACAATCCTTTACAAATGTTGCCAGTCCATGTTTGGTATGATTTTTTTCTGCAATTAGGGTATAACCTAAGAGTTTTAGGAGATTCCTGTTTTTGGGTGTATGGTGCTCTCTTGGAGAGCAACAATAGCAATGTTCTCTCTCTTCAGTAATTGGTAGAGAATTTCCAGTTTGGCTTTGGTAGCATCCACGCCTCCGATGGCTACTGGTAGAACGCCTCCCATGCCTACTGGTAGAAACAGTAGGCATGGGAGGCGTTCCGTGGTTGCCTAAGCCACGTAGTCGCTCCTCATTTATGCTGCCAGCAGTCCTCGCCTCTGCAGCTGCGGCGCGGTTATCCCCCATAGTACCGCCGAAGTTAACGATATTTGTGTAGTGTCCAGTGTTCATCCTTCTGAGTTAAGCCGAGAGTTCAAAACAAATTCGGCAGCCAGATGTGCACTATGATAGAAGTCCCTATTTACAACAGGCGAGCCTGTTGATACTTTCATCGAGTTTAGCCCACCAGCCGAGGTGGTTTACCGGGGTGTGGCCGATGGAATGTACTTCCATCTACTTTGAGCCAAGGATGAGAGTTGAGCATGTGGAGACCAGTGCTCAAATGTCCCGAGTCATTGTGAGACCCAGCGACTGACAAATGGTGAAAGTTACTACTACTCCACATGCCCCCACCCCGAGAGAAAAGCAATCGATATTGGGCAGGTTCTTTATCGGAAAATAAACCTATAGATGAAAATGCAAGACTATGTATGTATATATTATTGTTATTACATGTAAATAAACGTAGTAAGAAATTATATAATTTTTTATTATATATTTTTGGGTTACTAGAACGAATTAATCAAATTCCCATAAAAACCTATGGTAAATCGATGTTCGGTTAACGAACATTGTCTTGGAACGGATTATGTTCGTTAACCGATCACCCACTGTACATTAATCATGTTTACTGCTCTTTTCGTAGACGGTTTAAGGATTTTGTTAATGACAATTAGATGAATTTTTCTAATTTTTCTCGACTTTTATGTATCATTCAACCAGAAAACTGAAACGAAGATGTACAAATTCTTTGGTCTGTATTCATTTGTTCTTTTTTTGTTAATATAATATAAATTTTAAATTCTAATTAACAAAGAAATTACATGAAGTAATAAATTTATTTAAATATGCTCTATGTTTACATTTCATGTTATATTTAAAGTTGTAAACATAAAATATTTTCTCCAAAATAAGAGAAAATGCTTAAATGAGTATGTAAAGAAGATAACTAAATTTTCAGACTGAATAAGAAGCCAACTTCATTTTCTCTCTCTCTAATTATTCGGTATGTGGTCTAACTTTATAAACAATATTACAAAACTTCCATAATCGCTATTTTTCGCACATTGTTACAAACATGAAAAAATCGCGTATGATTAGATCATACTATTCCATTGAAAAGTTATTAAAGTAATAAAGAATTTAAATATGAAGAAATTAACTAGTTCAATATTTATCTATGAAATAAATCTTTATTCTATTAATTTTATTGAACGTTTAATTAAAAATGTATGGAATATTTTGACAATTATTGCTGCATGTTTCTGGAATATTAAAACTCTTCTATGTAAGAAATAGCTCTAAAATTAAAGAAATTTGAGAATGCAAAAATTAAAACCAAAAATTAATGATTTATTTAATTTTTTCTGGAATATTAAAACTCTTCTATGTAAGAAATAGCTCTAAAATTAAAGAAATTTGAGCATGCAAAAATTAAAACCAAAAATTAATGATTTATTTAATATTTATATCAAAAACTTCAAAGATTGTTAAGCTTGCTTTGGAAGCATAGAATAATGTTACTGCTAGTTCTATGGGCCCAAAATGTATCGTAATTTCTAGTAGATAATATATCTTTTATGTATAAAAATTCGAAATATTTTTAAAATACGAAATATGCTTATTTTAGTAAATATCACGCCATCCGAAAAGTCGTTTTTAGCGTAAATTTTGAAAGGATATAAAAGATAAATCACTTTCTAATTTAATCAAGTATATAGTCTCCTTCGAATCAATAACACTCTTCCAATGATGCGAAAGCTTTAAAAATTCATGTTTAAACAATCTGAGACATGTTTGAACAAGTAGAGTATAAAAACGACATTTCTTTTGGGATAATTTCATATATCAAAATTGTATACAGTACATTGAATAATTTCAAATCAATCATTTTTTGATAAAATAGACAGATTCTATATTAGAAACAGTAATCTAAATGGTTTGATTAATCGAATAATATGGAATAATGAGTAAAAAAGCATATTAATATGGAATAATGAGTAAAAGTATCGTAATTAGGAAATTATTTTGTGCTTTCTTTTTTTAGCATGTTCGTCTTTCTAGAATAATATAGAAAATTTTTATTCTTTTTATTCATTACTCCAATAATATCAGTTACAACAGTATAGTTTGTCGAATAATTGAGATCATACCGTACATCAATTTTCTTTAGAATTCAGTTAAAAATTCTGTTTACAACTTGATTTATACTAGAAAACAGAGACAATGAAAAATCAAAGATCTTGAAACTTTATTTTCTTAGCTACGTGACTTTTATCATATTAAAAAATTCAAATAAATCTACTAATTTTTCGCACTTAAATTTTTGTATAAATATCGTTTAATTTTACGATTATTTTGCATAATAATCGATTTATTCTTAAGTTAAAAGTATCAAACTTACAGAAGTTTCATAATTTTGTTGCCTAACAAATTTAGGTAAATCTATTTGCAAAATTTATACATAAGTTCCTTAACAGGTTCACCATATATGAAACTGTATATAGTTTCAAACAATATATTTATTTTTCATTCAATAAAAACTGGAAAAAAATTGTACACGTGTTACGTTCGTCACAATGGAATGACCCATATATTTTTTATGTATAAAAATTTGAAATATTTAAAAAATGCTAAATATGCTTATTTTAATAAATATTAAGTCATTCCAAAAGTAAATTTGAAAGGATATAAAAGATAAATTTCATTCGAATCAATAGTACTCTTCCAACGTTATGAAAGCTTTAATATTCATGTTTAAACAAGCCCAGACACGTTTGAACAAGAACTATATTAAAGAAAATCTTTTCTTTTGGGATGACTTGAATATATCAAAATTGTATACAGTACATTAAATAATTTCAAATCACTCATTTTTTGATAAAATAGACATAGATTCCATATTATCTACAGTAATCTAAATGGTTTGGTTAGTGGAATAATATGGAATAATGAATAAAAAAGCAAATGCAAATAATTAAGAAATTATTTTGAGCCTTTTCCTTTTAACATGCTCGTCTTTTTAGAATAACGAAAAAGGTTTTTCTTCTTTTTGTTCGTTATTCTCATAGTATCAGTTACAACAGTACAGTTTGTCGAATAATTGGTATCATATCATACATCAATTTTCTTTAGAATTCAGTTAAAAAATCCGTTTATATCTTGATTTATACTAGAAAACAGAAACTATGAAAATTCAAAGATCTTGAAACTTTATTTTCTTAGCTACGTGACTTTTATGGGTTTAATGAAAAAATTCAAATAAATGTAACTGATTTTTCTCACTTAAATTTTAATAAATCTATCATTTAATTTTAACGATTATTTTGCTTAATAATCGATTTATTCTTTTCTTAAGTTAGAATTATCAAATTTTCAAAAGTTTCAAAATTTTGTTGCGTAATAAATTTAGGCAAATTTATTCGCAAATTCATACATAAGTTTCTTAACAAGTTCATCATATACGAAATTATATATAGTTTCAAACAAAATATTAATTTTTCATTTATAAAATTTCATTTTTATTGCCTTTATTTAATAAAATTAATAAGATTTTTTCTTTTATATTTTACCGGTATATATATTTTTCGTGTTTTATTTTTTTCAATATTAAAGTTAAAAAAAAAAAAGAAATTCAGTTAAGGAATAATACTTAAAATATTTTTAGACTAGTAGAAATTCTACGTCTCTGAACACAGAAGCAATGGTGCGCGAATATTTGCACCTTTTTACTAAACTTTCCTCTTACAAGTACGAAACGAAATGTTTTCGATGATTTCCACCTCGAGAACTTAAATAATTTCCATTCCTTTGGGAAAATAGTTCAAATATACTTGATGAAACTAGTCACTTTGTTCATAGCGTGAATCCCAGGATATTTAATCAAAAAACATCAGGACACAGTATAAATTGCCAACGTACCAAAACAATATTTCAGAAATATTCTAACACTCTTAGGGTGAGTATGCAATCTATATACTTTTTAAGATGAAAATGTGTCAGAGGAAACAAAATTCTAAGTAGAATTTTTAATATCGCAATATGTAACTAAAATCCTTCGAAAATTATTTTTTATTTAATTTTTCGAGTTAATTATATAGAGTTTGCTGATGGACTTCCCAAGGAAGGGGTTCTTCGTCCGTATTTTGGATCTGAACGTGCCCTGGGCATTGGACCTAATGCTTTCGGGCGAGTCGTCAAGCACTGGTTGGCAGCCCAGCATCTCATTTCCTGGAAATCTATATCAAACAATATTTCAGAAATATTCTAACACTCTTAGGGTGAGTATGCATTCTATATACTTTTTAAGATGAAAATATGTCAGAGGAAACAAAATTCTAAGTAGAATTTTTAATATCGCAATGTGTAACTAAAATCCTTCGAAAATTATTTTTATGAAATTCGAAAAAAGTAGAAAATGTTTTTTTATTAATTTTTAGATTTAATTATATCGACTATAATTTACGTTAGACTTAACAAACATCTATTAATTTATTTATTCGTATGGTAATTTATAACAGGAAAGCGACATTTGAAATTATACTCAAATTTAGCTAGTCAATCGATTGATCTGTCAGGCTCTTGGTGCAGTTCCTTCATTCCGCCAGTGAAATGATGTACTGGGCAGTTTTCCACAATATAGATCATGGACTGGATGGCAGAGCATTAACAGTTGGGTGATTGATTGTTGTTAAGTAATGCTTTCGGGCGAGTCGTCAAGCACTGGTTGGCAGCCCAGCATCTCATTTCCTGGAAGTCTATATCTGTTGATGATAAAACAGGAAACGAAAAAAAGAAGAGGTTAGTGGTTACACTAGAGCAAAAAAATGGATGTGATTGAGCAACATAAAAGCAGCACTCAACTTTCGATTTGGCGGTTGGGTTGATGATGGTATGAGATGCAATTCCTGGTAAGTTATTAATTTAGATGATGAACAACGATGTAAAATATGAAAATAAATATTTCTTTAACAGATAGTATTGTGGTTATTCATCGTGAGGTTGGCTAATGGCCGGAATCTCACAAAGCAAGAACCAATTACCATATTTTACATATAGTTAATACTTCGAATAGTGCAAGAAATTCGTGGGACCCATTATTCACACTAATCGAGGCTTACCTGTATTATTGTGTAAAATTACAATTTTGCACTGTATGCTAAGTTATAAAGGTATAACAGTTTGTGTCAAATTTTTTTGTATTGTATTGGTTTGTGTTATTTCAGGAGCTCTTGTAATTGTACAGGTATATTTTAAATGATCTTTATATTATTTTCACTTTTAGTTCATTTATCAAATATTCAATAATTATAGGATTTGGTGGAGGATTTGGAAGCCAAGGCAATGGTAATTTTGGTAGTTTTCGAAATCAAGGAGGAAGTAGTGGTGGTGGATATGGAAATTGGTTCTTCTTGCAGTCCAAGGAATTCTGAGCAATCTTCTCCAGATCAACAATTCAAAGGTCTATCTTTTTTCTTTCGCATTTCCTGATTGTCCAACTTTCATAACCATATATTACCACAGGGAAGATGCCCTTACTATTCTTATTTTGGTTGACAAAGAAATATCTTTATCCTTTATTATCTTGGATAAACCGGTCATTGTAATTCTTCCTAGGGTCTACCTTCTCCTTATATCTCCAGCGCACTGTCCCTTTTTATCAACTCTGGAGCCAAGGAAGACATAGTTGTCCACAACCTCTATCTCCTCGCCATCAATTTTAAAATCAGTATTCATGCTTGTTGTTATTACTTTTGTCTTTTTTATGTTTAGCATTAGTCCACATTTGGCACTTTCCTTTTTGACTTTCTTAATCAATTCCATCAAGTCTTCCTTGTTTTTAGCCAGGTTGGATAATTAGGTTCCATTTTTCAAATAGATATCTGCATTTCCCATTATTAATTCTGAATCTATTGAAGGTAGTCCATTGTTTACTGGGTAAGCCAAAGCCAGGCATTAATGAGCAAGTAATTGCAAACAGAAATATTGCTCCAACAGCTTCTCCATGTGTCTTCGGTGACAAAGTCCAAGAGATGACCTCGTATCTGAAGGGTTTCTGAGAAAGGAGACGGTTTCTGGGAGGTTTGTTAAGAAGAGCTGATATAGGCTGTCAAGGATCAGATTTTAAATTTGTGTATTTTTTTCTTGTTGCTGCTTGTCTTCTCAGGACTGAGGGTGAAATGCTTTCCAGGACAGGTAACAATGGCAGTGGGGTTGATTTTAGTTTTTCTGCGAGAATACGAGAACAAACATCTATCATTCAAGATGATCAATTGTTTGAATTGGAGTTCATGTTAGAATCCTAACATCGTAGTATGCTTTTTAATGTTAGTATTTTCTATACATAAATAACTTACAAAGAATTTAAAGTGTGATATCAAAATTTTATAACTAATTCAAAATCCATTAAAATGATAAATAACGCTATACACGCAACGACAATATATTAATGTGAAAAAATTTTCGCTTATCTATTGTTAAAATGAAGTATATTATAAACATTTTCTGATTCATACTTATTATTCTAAAATAATCGGTTTTGTAAATGATAAATAACGCTATACACGCAACGACAATATATTAATGTGAAAAAATTTTCGCTTAGCTATTGTTAAAATGAAGTATATTATAAACATTTTCTGATTCATCCTTATTATTCTAAAATAATCGGTTTTGTAACCATTTTTTTATTGATAAAATACAGTATTTAATATTATTTATCTGTTAAATCCAAGAATTCCGAAAGTCTTTGGGAGATCCATTTAACAACTGCTGTATCTTTAGAGAGATCCATTTCAATGTGTAAAAATGGCTAAAGTTTAAAACGTAGCAAATAAAATAAAAATAGCTTATATTCTTTTATTTTATTTATATATATACAATATATAAAAATTCTAATCAAATATATAGTACTTTAATTGCATCAAATATATCAAAATTTTAAAGATGGCGATTCTATAATTTCTTCCACTCATTCTTCACGCTCATTCTCTTTTATGATATTCAGTTACGTTATCTTTAATAGAATTTTATATTTAAAATCATATTTTTAAAAAAATTTTAAAGATGGCGATTCTATAATTTCTTCCACTCATTCTTCACGCTCATTCTCTTCTATGATATTCAGTTACGTTATCTTTAATAGAATTTTATATTTAAATTCATATTTTTAAGATTTTGAGTATTTTTAACTAACATATTTAAGCTAATTTGATGCGCTTTTGGTTATATTCTTATTAAATATGCAAAAAATGATATTCGATTCCTGATAGACATCTCTTAAATACCGATAACTGCATTTTTATAGTGATAATGCAAATAATTTCTCATAACTGTCATTTCCATCCTCTTATATTAATTATTGTTTCCACAGCTTTACTCATTGTTAGGTTAATTTAGTTATATTAAGCCACCATATCCTCATGGGATATTCTATATCTGGCGGCGGCCATTTATAGAGCCCATCACAGGTTGGCCAGCACCCATGATGGGTCAACCGGATGGGATAAGGATGGGATTTAATGGCCGGGTCCCGACCCCTTCAGAAAAAGTGGAACTCATGGGATATTCTATATCTGGCGGCGGCCATTTATAGAGCCCATCACAGGTTGGCCAGCGGCCATGATGGGTCAACCGGATGGGAGAAGGATGGGATTCAATGGCCGGGTCCCGACCCCTTCAGAAAAAGTGGAGGTGTGAGATCCGGATCCTCCAGGGTGGTAAGCCACAGCTTTACATTTGCGAAGGTTGTTTTATATTTACGTCTAAATCATTAATTTAATCCTTATGAATTGGTTAGCATTGCTTATTTAAAAAATTTAATGTCGTTGATTCAGGACGAGAGATAGGAAACAGCAGTTCGATCGACATCGAGAAAAATTTGATATTGAGAAATCTGGTGAATAATTTTGAATTCGATTAAAATGAGATTATAAATTAAATATGGTTTAACAGTATTCGAAAATAATTCTTAGTTACGTTGAATCATACATTTCAAAATCTGATAGTCATGGAAAGAAGATTTTTTATGAAAAAAAATTCAATTTTTGTTGATAAGCCAGATATTGAAATGTGATAATCGAAGTAAGAAATCCAATAAGGGATAAGATAATCTAAATAAAATTATCATTTCTTGATGAATCGCAGAATGAAAAACATGGCATTACATAGAGTTTGGCATTATGAAAATTGGACATGGGATAAAAAGAAGGAAATAAATGGAAGAGTTGGAGAGGGAACGAAGGGAATGATAGTGGATGAAATGGGCAAATTTGTTGAAAAACATTTAATCCAATTCATTCTTATGATGTTTAATCACGACTAGTTATATAAAACAATATTTCCTGGAAAGCGGAATCTGTTTGGATCTGTGTTGTAGTGAAGCCAACAGTGGAAATATATCCAATTGAATTTTTACACGATTAATAATAAAACTAGAATTATCAGTTAGTTTTAAAGCCATTCCTTTCTTTTATCAATATGATATCAATACAAACTTATCCAACTAAATAAATGTATGTATTCAGTAACTTTTTAAAAATATACAACTCATCAGAATTAACAAAATGGCCTATATTTTATTTTGAATATCAATAGTTTTAAAGCCATTCCTTTCTTTTATCAATATGATATCAATACAAACTTATCCAACTAATAAATGTATGTATTCAGTAACTTTTTAAAAATATGCAACTCATCAGAATTAACAAAATGGCCTATTTTTTATTTTGAATATCATAGAATAATTACTGAAAAAGTTTTTTAAGAATTTGAAACTTTATTCGACTAAGATTTTCCACGAAGTTTTAAATTCAAAGTTGATAAAATATACTTATACAGTAGTTGAAATACGATATTTAGAGGAAAGGAAAGCTAGTATTTAAAATCATTCAGTAATTTTGTTTTATTTTATTGATTTTTCTAATCATATGTGAAAAGTTATAATAATTTTAATTTTTCATTAATAAAATTATCTCTTCTGTACCTCATACATTTTTCAATATAATTATTTTTATTTTCTAATATAACTTACCATCATGGCAAAACTATAAAATAAAAACATTTCTGAGGTTTGACATTGATTTGTCTTTTAATCAAGGGCTAATATTCATAAAACAGCCAAAGTGTCTAAAAAAAGTAACGGTATAGCTAGTGTATTGAAGTGTTTTTTAGTTGTGAATTGATTTGAAGGATAACTAGGAAATATAGGAATATTTAATATATTCAGAAAACTGTAAATGATTTCTTGTGTATAATATGTATCCAAATCTTTACTTTTTTCAGATAAAAATGGCATTTCAAGAAAAGCAACGGTTCCTGTTTTTTTGCATTCTAGCCTCCACTTTGATGGTTCACTCGTATAAGTTGAGTAAACGCCAGTTTCCAATTCGTTTCAGTACTACAGGATGTTACGGAAGCAACGATCATTCAATATTTTATGAACTAATTCGAATCTGTGAAAGATGCCAAAATCTCTACGGGCCCGACACAGAATTAGAATATCAATGCCGGTAAAATGATCATTTTTTAAACTGAATATTACATATTTTCTTAAATGCCGAATGATAGATATATATGTCTTATTTTCTTTAGTTCAAACTGCTTTACTTCCGAGGTGTTTGAAAAGTGCCTGAAAGCATTAATGTTTTCCGAAGCCAGACAGCAAGAATTGAAAAATAAGGCTGAACTGATGCATTCTTAAATTGTCAAATATTGCTAATTATTTAATTTGTTATTGGATGTTGAAATCATTATTCTTTATTTTATGAATATAATCAATCTATTGTTAAATAAATTCAAGCGTTAAAATACAATTCTGTTGTTTTCTTCATCCAAAAACATTGTCTGATATGTCTCAAACATATCATAGGTCATAAACATTGTAATTAAAATCATTACATTGTTTAATGACTTGAATTAATAATATAATCATTAGAAAGTTATCTTACTATTGGGCGTAATAAGTTTCTGAAGACAATTTGTAAGCAATAAAATTGGCGACTTACTATCTTTATTTAGATGTCACTTATCTAGTTACATCTTAAAATCGGAAAATTATATTGCAGAAAACGGAAAACAATCAAAAATATGTTATATTGAAGAAAAAATAATTGGTCACATGTAAAAACATTATATATAACGGGAATTACTAAAATTACAGTTTGGTGACGCCATCTCTTAGATGTTTCAACTAATTTCTGAATTTTAACGAAGTTAAAATTCTTCAATCTATAAAAATAAATTATATAGAAAGAAAAATAATTTAAAAAATTAGACCATAATGAATGAATTACAAAGGAGGCTATGTAAATTGGCGAATAAATTGTTTCTTGAAGGCAACCTCAAGCAGCAATTTCAAGAAGTAATGGAACACGAATACTTTGAACGATTAATAGTATTATTTTGTAATATTATAAATGTGCATGTATAGAAGGAAATTATTTCGGAAAATATCCGGAAGCACTTCACACATTTGGATAAAGGGAGTTTCTTAAAGATCACTTGTATAAAATTTCTATTTTAATATTTTTATCTTAGACTTAGACGAATGAACTATATTCGTTCTTTTTGTAAGACAATTCTTAAAATAAACTGATGCGTCCACTAATGACTTTTTATTTACTATTAACATAAAACAAACATTCCATAGAATTATTGATATTTTTGGTGATTGGTTTTGTTTCGTTATTTTTGTTAGCAGGCAATCACCATAATCATTAGTATTAATAGTTAAATTACGGAATAAATGAATGAAATGAAATTATAATTCCTCTAAAAGGATTAAAGCTGCAGAGAACGCTGCAGTTTATCAATGGCTAAAGTCTCTAGATATATAAAGTAGCGCATTTCTTTGCACCACCAGATGCCGCAAAATCGGACATTTTATATCCTGTTAGATAGACAGCTATTATTGCGTTTATAGGTTTTCTGGTTATTTTTTATTAGCACCCCTTGTTATCTGTTCAAATTGAACAAATTGTTCTAATCGAACAGAAAAGGGTTATAGATTATTTGCTTTGCCGCAAGGTAGAAGAAATTAGAGGAAAAAAGAAATGATTAAAAAATAATAGAAGGAAAACTTTTCAAAATACTATTTTCGTTTGTCAAGTAAGAAACTACTGTATTTATAAATTAGAAAAGAAATATAGTATTATGATTTACTTTCCATAAAGTTACACATGATTATCGATCGGCTGCAGGATACAAAAGGGCAACTAAATTCGCTACTCTATACAGTATATCTAGGTACCCTATCAATAGCTACTATGTTATGAAATATCAACCCAAGTTCAGAAGAATTTTTTTTAGTCAAAATAAGTTTAATTGTTGTGTATTTTGTTGCATATACAGTATCTGCAAAGTTAAATTTTATCTAATCAGCCATCGTTATCTATTTTCTCTTTAACACAATCAAATTATGGATTTTTTTAGTCTTGTTTTATTAAACTGTCGCCATATTACCGGTATTAAAAATGCGATCCATGACACATTACACCAATAGTGGCCAAATTACGGCTCGCGATCCGCATGCGGCTTTTTGATACCTTCAAAGTGGTTCCACAGTATTTAATATTGAGCAAATAACTACTTACTTTTAAAAAATAATATATTTGTAATTTGTTTATATATTATAGAGAGTAGTATGAATCCAAATGAAATAAATGCATATGAATTATATAATGAATAATTTTGAAACCATTGTTACCATTACCCAGAAAAACTAATGCGACTCTCATTGATTCAAAATGAAACCGATTGCGGCGCTGAAGTATTTGATTTTTGGTTAGGTTAGAATAAATTACGCCGCCATATCCTCATGGGATATTCTGTATCTGGCGTCAGCCACTTATAGAACCCATCGCAAGCTAGCCAACACTCATGATGAGGTCAACGAAATGGTTGAAAGATGGGATTCAAAGGTCCGGGCCCGGACTCCTCCTGAAACTCTGGAGGTGTGTGACTCGGATTTGAACCCGATCATCCAGGGTGGTAGTAAGTCAAAGCTTTACCATGCGACCTCAAGTACTTTAGATTCTCCTATATGGCTTTTAGTGACATGAAGCTTGGATAATCTTAGTGACATGAAGAGATAGGAAACAGCAACTCGATCGACATCGAAAAAATTTGATATTGAGAAATCTGGTGAATAATTTTGAATTCGATTAAAATTAGATTATAAATTAAATATGGTTTAATAGTATTCCAAAATAAGTCTTCGTTATGTTGAGTCATACATTTCAAATTCTGATAGTTATGGAAAGAATTTTTTATGAAAAAATAATTCAATTTTTGTTGATAAGCCAAATATTGAAATATGATAATTTGAATTTTTTTCTGTTAAATGTGATAATCTAGAGTATGAAATCCAATAAGAGATAAGATAATCTAAATAAAATTATCGTTTCTTCATGAATCGCAGAATGAAAAACATGGCATTACATAGAGTTTAGCATTATGAAAATAGGACATGGGATAAAAAGAAGGAAATAAATGGAAGAGTTGGAGAGGGAGAGAAGGGAATGATAGTGGATGAAATGGCCAAATTTGTTGAAAAACATTTAATCCAATTCATTCTCATGATGTTTAATCACGACTAGTTATGTAAAACAATATTTCCTGGAAAGCGGAATCTGTTTGGATCTGCGTTGTAGTGAAGCCAACAGTGGAAATATATCGTATTGAATTTTTACACGATTAATAATTTAGAATTATCAGTTAGTTTTAAAGGCATTCCTTTCTTTTATTAATATGATATATATAAGGTGATATATGTAAGGTGTTGCAATTTCCATATAAGCATTTATAACTAAAACAAATACTGTAAGCCTTATTTTGAAAAAGTAAGCATTCTTTCTTTAAAAAAATTGCTGTTGAAGAGCCATAACTCCAAATTAAACTTTGGGGAATGATGGAAATTCAAAATTTACGTAAGTCCAAAGCGCCGTAAGTCGAGGAGCCAAAACTCAGGGTATGTCTGTATGCACTTTCTTGCAACCAACTTCAAATTATCAACTGACCAGCAGGAATAGATGTTTCTAGTCATAATCCTTCGTAATAAAAATAATTCCGCAGCAGTTTGTTTAAGCACTAAGTAATATAAATCCCATTCACTCAAACTGTATTTTATAATTAGTAAAAATCTCAAATGGTCGAGCAAAATCTCTTCGTAAATCTACGGAGGGTTTAACGCGTAATACAAAATAATTGAACTTTAGCTAAAGAAATCGTCTTATAATCGAGTTTGGTTTCAGGCGTTAAAATATAAATTGCCCCCTATTTTTAATAGCTGCTTTTTTTAATCTTTACCGTATAAATTTGGTAAATTCCATATTTTAATTTGCCTAATTTTCCATTTTTTGTAGCTAGGCGTATTAAAAGTTGAACAAAAATTTAAAAAAATTACACGAGAAATACAGTGCTGTATATGATGATGTATGACTGTTTCATTAAATAAATCACATTCCTAACTTCCTTCAATTTGGCAATCCCGAATCCCAAGATTGATGAAAGTTTTCGGGAAAAAACACAAGTGCCAATAGTTGATAAAATTCCCCTGAATTATATTTGAACCATTCTTGTTTTTAACAGGCCGCGTGGTAAAGCTGTGGCTTACCATCCTGGAGTATCCGGATTCAAATCCGGGACACACACTTCCAGTTTTTCAGCAGGGGTCCGGGCTCGGTCCATTGAATCAAACCTTCAACTATCCGGTTGATAGGCTCTACAAGTGGCCGCACCAAATTAGTGAATTTAAAAGATTAATTATAAAGATATAAATTAATTTATTAATATAAAAATAATTAATATTAATTTAACATGTTCTAGGCATTTCATATTGTCAGGTAAGTATTGTCTTATGTTAGAAGTTTTATTACTTCAAAAATTTTATTGAAAATGATTTCACTTTTATTACTATTATAAAAAATTATACTCGAAAATAATATTCTAATTAGCTAATAATAAAATTTTCCTTTTAATTTTACTTATAATTAATTTTTAGATATATTTTCTTTAAATGTTAAATAAAATATTATATTTAAATGGATGAAACTACTTGAGTTAATTAATCTTATGTCGAATTTTACAGCCTGATAGGTATATTGAATTTCATAAAATTCAATTCAATAATTCAAAATTTATTAGGAAGAAATCTCTTTTAATGGTCCACCATTTTTTTAAATAGTTAAAAATAGCAGGATTGAACGATGACACTTTCTACACAGCTCTACCATTATGACTAAATTTAATAAAATTCCATTATTATATTTAGAAAAAAAAAAAATCTCGAAAGTTTGAATTCACATCATTTTTAGAGTTTGGTGACTAACAACCATTTTTAAAAATTTTATGAAAAATCAACTGATGCTCACCACTTAACTAACTCAAAAATTATTAGTGATGAACACGCAGATTGATGATCTTAAAAGTTTTATTTTCCTGAAAATCTGGAATTAATTCACTTATAGTTTTTATATAGTATGTGTTGAAAATAACGGAATTAATTCTCTAATACAATATATATATATATTGGAGAATTAATTCCCTTATTTTCAACCCATATTATATATATCCAGGGACTTTCAGAGAAAATGTGAGGCCCAGGGCAACTAATATTTTTGAATTTAAAAAAAAAGACAAAATTGACAAATATACAGTAATAAGTGTACAAGAAAAGGGAAAACATTGATAGAGAACTTCAATTTTTGACAAACACTGAAATATTGTTCCATATTTTTACTTTTGTTATACTGTTCGAGAACTATAAAAAATACAAATATAGTATTTTTAGCATATTGAGTAAAAAACTGAGGCCCCTAAAATCGTGAGGGGTTAGGGGTGGCCATCAGAGAGGGGGCAGAGACTGCCCCTCTTGCATTCTCTCTGACAGCCACTGTATATACCCATACTATACAGTATGGGTTTATTAAAAATCTAGTTATTGGAAAGAATTGTATTGTAATTTTATCTTTGCAAATTTAGGAACCTCCACCTCCTCCTGATTATCCTGATTACCCTGATTATCCTGAATATCCAGAAGAGACAACAACTGTAAGTAAAAATTTATTTCATTTATACAGGGTGAAGAAAAACTTCTTTACAAAGCGTCACGACGCGTCGCGTTGCTACTAAGTATCGCATTGCGTCGCTCGCCGTCTTACTAACCTGGAAGTCAGTAGGAAAGCGACGCAATGCGACGCGTCTTGGCAACTGGACACGTCCTGACGCTTTGTGTACTCGACGCTAGCTTTAAAGAGTTATAATTGGCTAGCTTTAAAGACTAACCTGGAAGTCAGTAGGAAAGCGACGCAATGCGACGCGTCTTGGCAACTGGACGCGTCCTGACGCTTTGTGTACTCGACGGTGATTGGCTAGCTTTAAAGGGTTATAATTCGAAAATGATGCCACTTAGACCATATGTTCATTAGACATTTTCGAATTGTTTCGAGATCCTCTATCAGCACACAAAATATTACGACGAAGCTTTTTTTCACCCTATATACAGTATTGTATTCTGTCCAAATAAATTCATCAAAACGAGCTTATATTCCACGACATGATTTCAAAATTAAGCTGATCATGCAACCAAAATTATGATCCGTGCAATATGTTGGCTTATATCTAATTGTTCAATAACAATAGTCAAAATTAAAAAAAAAAAAACAATATTTTAAAATTTTTTAGAATTGTTTTGTTGTGCAATAAACTTTCAAATATACTAAATTATTAATTTAGTCAGCATTAAAATTATGTTTAATATCAAAAATTCGTCAATAAAATTAACAGTTGGATATTTTAAATATTCTTAATTTTATTAATAATGTTTTTAGATATAAAAATCAACAATCTATTGACATAAACACCATATTATTTAATTGAAATATTTGATTTAAAAATTATTAAAAATTCTAATCTAAATAAATAATTATTACTTTAGGAACCACCTCAGACAAGTAAACCTAGTGTAAGTAATTTATTTTATACAATTTTTTATGATTGACTTAATTTGGTCATATATTAATGAATTTTAAAAATTCATTTGCAAAAATGCATTTATTTCTTCAATACTATAATTTTGTTTATAGTTAACGCCCATATTTCATTAATAATTTGATTAAAGAAATAAAATTCGTAGGTTAATCAGATGAAATATTGTATTAAATGTCGTAAATAATTTGTTAGAATTTTGTTTACTTGAATGACTGATATTATTTTTTGAATTTAAATAAAATTAAAGACAGCAATTATCGAAAAAATGGACTATTTGATGCAGTTTATAAGGTCCCCTGATGGGCATTATTATTTTATCTTCATTTTAACCCTTTAAAGCTAGCCAATCACCACCTACTTTACAAAGCGTCACGACGCGTCGCGTTGCCAGTAAATATCGCATTGCGTCGCTCGCCGTCTTATTAACCTGGAAGGTAGGAAAGCGACGCAATGCGACGCGTCTTGGCAACTGGAAGCATCCTGACGCTTTGTGTACTCGATGGTGATTGGCTAGCATTAACTTATTAACCTGGAAGGTAGGAAAGCGACGCAATGCGACGCGTCTTGGCAACTGGAAGCGTCCTGACGCTTTGTGTACTCGATGGTGATTGGCTAGCATTAAAGGGTTAAACCACTAATAAGTAGCTGCTTATAAAATTATCAAGAATCAGTCAGGATAGTGACTCTTAGCCAAGTACAGTAGCAGACTAACTCTTATTATAGGAGTCATTACGACCAAATTTCAACTCACTATAATTTTCGTTCTAAGTTACATATTATTAATTTGACAATTAAATTCAAAGGAAAGTATTCAATAGGACATCAATTTCCAAATCTGAAGCTTCAAATTCAATTAATAAAAGAACTAAAACAGTTTAAAAATTGCAGAAATAGGCAAAAAAAAGCTCTCAGTACTCCTCAATTCGCCTTCTCCTCAGTACGTCTACATGTCGCATCGTTCAATCGATATCGATCAAATTTTGGATATACGTATTTCTTAAATTACTCGAAATCCCCTGAAAATTTCAGCACAATCAGGACAAAACAAATGAGGAAATGGATATCGATTTTTCAACACCTCTACATATTGCATTGTTTAACCTCTTTTGACCAATTTTGGAATACAGCATAGGCACATTCTAGTTAAGTTAAAATTGTCTGAAAATTTTGGCTTAATTTGCTTAAAATTAAAGGATGAAGAAGAGGGTATGATTGTTTTCTTCAGAAATATCTCTATGATCATATCGTTCAATCGATTTCGATTAAATCTTGAATGTTATTTGTGGTTTTCTGTTAAATGCAGTCCAAAAGGGCAAAAAAAGAAGGAAGTGGGAAGTCTTTTCATCACGAACTCTTCCATATGTAGTATCATTCAATCGATTTTGACTAAATCTTATATGTTTATTATTAACTAAATGCTTTCTGAAAATTTCTATCCAATCGAATTAAAAATAAAGAGGGTGTTTAATGATATATTAATATGTTGTTAGAATGTATCTATCAAAATAATAATAATTTTTGTCTAAAAATAAACGATATTGCATCAGAAAATGTCATCTAAATAAGTAAAAATTCAGCTAACCAGTAAGTATAAACAAATTAGAAATTAGGATATTTGTTACAATTTAGATGTGGTTATCTGGTTAACGATTTAAAAAATAAAATAGTAATGTCAACCAAATTTCTCAGTATTATATTTGACTTATTTTTTTACATATTAAATGTTTTTAAAGAAACATAGGATACTACACAGAATATGGATGGTGTATTATCTTTTTTGCTTTCTGAAAAAGTGTATCTTAATTTCTAATAAAATAAAATTACAAAGTAAAGAAATGAAATTCACTTATTTATTTTTGCTATTTTACACTTTCTTCCATCTGAAAATACTAAGAATCTAGGTCACATTACTGGTGATATTAGTGAAGAACAATGATTGATGGGATTGGCTCAGATTCCTGAAAAATATCTGGAAAAAACCAAAATTTTTCAGATGAAAGTCTAATATGCTTCTATTGCAGTTATCAACTGATCAGCAGGAATAGATGTTTCTAGTCATAATCCTTCGAAATAAAAAATAATTCCGCATCAGTTTGTCTAAGCACTAAATAATATAAATGTCAATCACTCAAACTGTATTTTATAATTAGCAAAAAATCTCAAATGGTCCAGCAAAAACTCTTCGTAAATCTACGGAGGGTTTAATGCGTAATACAAAATAGTTGAACATTAGCTAAAGAAATCCTCTTATAATCGAATTTTGTTTCAGGGGTTAAAATATAAATTGCCTCTTATTTTAATCGCTGCTTTTTTAATCTTCGCCGTATAAATTTGGTAATTTCCATATTTTAATTTGCCTAATTTTTATTTTTTTTTGTAGCTAGGCGTATTAAAAATTTGACAAAAATTACACGAGAAATACAGTGCTGTAGATGATAATGTATGACTGTTTCATTAAATGAATCACATTCCTAACTTCCTTCAATTTAGCAATCCCGAATCCCAAGATTGAAGAAAGTTTTTGGGAAAAAACACAAGTGCCAATCACTAGTTGGCAAAATACCCTGAATTTTATTTGAATCATTCTTTTTTTTAATAGGCCGCATGTAAAGCTGTGGCTTACCATCCTGGAGGATCTGGGTTCAAAACCGGGACCGACACTTCCAGTTTTTCTGGAGGGGTCCGGGCTCGGTCCTTTGAACCCCATCTTTCAACCATCCGGTTGACCCATCATGGGTGTTGCTAGCCTGTGATGGGCTCTACAAGTGACGCGCCAGATAAAGAATATCCCATGAGGATATGGTGGCTTAACAAACTCCAAACCTTTTTTTAATAGTAATCTTAATTATTAGATTAAACATCATGATCAATTTACATAGGTTATTTAACAGAAAATTTAAATTAGAGATGGATCAATAATTCTCATCTTTAGAAAGACATTGAATAATATGTGAATTAGATATCATATGCAGTTGTGTTCGAGGAAGACGGATTTCGTCTTTTTTTTACAAGATCGAAATGATATACTTAAAGATTATAAATAATTCTTCCTATTTAGATAGCATTAATTTATATAAATATATTACATTGTAAAAGCTAGAAACAATATAGGTAGGCCATATGTTAGCCCTGTTTTAGCAATTATCGCCATCTAGTGTCAATGAAAAAAATAAAATACGGATTTCGTCTTTTTTTTACAAGATCGAAATGATATACTTAAAGATTATATATAATTGTTACTATTTAGATAGCATTAATATATATAAATATATTACATTGTAAAAACTAGAAACAATATAGGTAGGCCATATGTTAGTCCTAATTTAACAATTATCGCCATCTAATGTCAATGAAAAAAAAAATAAAAATTTTTATAAATATACAGGGTAACTGCCTCATTCATCACGCTTTCATTTTTTAACGAATGAATCTATAGAGTTAATTAAAATGATTCACTTAAAATTCGACTTTAATGACCTGACTACTCTGATAAATTTAATAAAAATCAATCAAATAATTCGAAAGTTATTAGGAAGAAAACTTTGAAGTTTAAACTTTAATGATAGTCTATCACTATTAAATTTCATGAAAATCTATTAATTAGTCCAAAAACTATTACTGAAGGTCAAAAATGCGGGTTAATTATATCATAAATCTCCCTTACTTTTAGAAAGTCGGATAAAAATAGCAATAAAGCATTTTAAATAAATTTACAGTATGTAACGTTTAAATCCATCTCTTGGATATAGTTTATCATAAATCAAATGAATATGCAAAAATAAAAATCCAATGTTTAAATATAATTAACAAGTGGAATTAATATAAAAATTCAATAAAAATGGAATACTTACTGAATTTCTATTAACATTTACAGTGCTTGGATATGATAAGTAAGATATGTCCGGTAAGTTAACTTTTCATTCATTTATCTATTATTATATTATATACAGATCATATTATGAATGAATGTTAATTCTTTTCGGCGTTTTAATTTTTATGAATCCTTCAGTTAACTATTAAATCATTTATACAGATTATACAGAATTTCATTAAATTCTAACTGGACTATATATTTACAATATATGAAAGTAATCTGAATAGATGAAAGGTTACAGTTATCGATTTTTAACAACAATCAACTACAATAAACTGTAACTGGTTTATATTTTCTATTAAAGTTATCGTAATCTCAAAAACAGTTACAATTATTGATATCTGTTAATTCCAATAATCTTATTAGAACGATTTTCTGTGCTTTGGTTTGCATCATTCGCTTCTGATTATTCCGGATCGACAATAATTAGTTTGTTCTTCGCCTCAGCAATAATGTAAATATTGCAGACTTGCCAGCGTGAAAACCCAAGAGCACTCTTTCAAATTAACTTTCTTTCTTTCTACAACGAGAGTTTGTTTTCTCAAATAGTTCGCTGCTACAATAACTCTGTAGTACCAGTGATGCTTCAATTTTTCCTTCGTTTAATACACAAACGAACCCACCATATATAATAAATAAATTTTTGTTGATTCTTAACTGCAAGTTCATAAACACACAAAAATTTTGTAAAAATAAAAAAAATTGATAATGCAAGCATAAAATGACTTATGTGCGAGTTTGGACAGGAAAGATATGGCCGCTTCAAACTCGAAAAAGTACTAAGAAATCAAAGGCCATTCTAAGGCATATTAAAATACCTTAGAATGGCTGATCCCATTGTAGAGTATATTAGAGTGGTGAAATAGTTATCATAATGATTATAAACCCTCACAAAGGTATAGTTTAAAGCTATAAACTACAACTTTATGTTTATAGTCATGATGTGGCATAGCAGAAAAACTATTTATTGCGTTAGTCTAATTTTTGTCTTCTTTTCCTACTTGAATGGTAAGATTTCATTGTTTAGAAAGACTACTTATGGTATATGATTCACAACTTGCCATAAGGGCTAAAGTACCACAAGAAAATTTAAATTAACAGCATAGCGTAATTAACAACATTGGTGTATATATATATATATATATATATATATACATATATATATACAACATTTAATATGGAATCAGATCTTCGATTAAATTCTGTGATAAAAATTATCTCTTCTGTATAACTAAAATGTATCAGAGCTTAAATGATGATGCATAATCAACACATTTATATATATATAGTGGATTCCGCTTAATTGGGACAGCCGTGTAATTGGGACAAATCTCAAAGAACGGAAACCAAACTAATAAACTAATACATAATTTAAACGCTTAATTGGGACAGTAGCAGAAAAGGAATTTTCAATTTTTGATATATTTTAGGGATTTTTCGAAAGTATGACTACACATACATACACTAATCTTTGCCAAGATGTCAAGAAAGGATTTTACACTTAAATAAAATTGCTTGGCTGAATAAAATTAAACGCTATCATTTAATACAAGCTATCGTAGTTTGTATTAAATGGTAGCTTTTAATTTTATTCATCCAAGCAATTTTACTTAAGTGTAAAATCCTTTCGCTGAAATAAACCAAAATCTACCATAGCGCTTCTCTTACAAGAAAATCAACTGCGTGAGGAGTAGGCATTACAGAAATTCCAGGAACATCCAAAAGAAAGCATGATAGACAAGATCCAAAAGTAGATGAAGCAAGATCAATGGTTGCTGAGCGTAACAACTTAGTAATTCCAATAATCATATTATATTTCCTGTGCGTTGGTTTGCATCACTCGCTTCTGATTATTCCGGATCCTTCAATAATTAGTTTGTCCTTCGTCTCAGCAATAATGTAAGTATTGCAGACTTACATTATTGCTTTAAAAATTAACTTTCTTTCTTTCTACAACGATAGTTTGTTTGCTCAAATAGTTCGCTGCTACAATAACTCTGTTAGTACCAGTTATGCTTCAATTTTTTCTTCGTTTAATACACAAACGAACCCACCATATATAACAAATAAATAAACAAATAAGAAAACACAAATAATTATATGATATTTTTCAATATAATATATATTTCTAGGAAAAATATGTCCCACTAAAAATATCACCTGGACATTTATATCCCACATATCCATTCTTTCTCTAAATTTTTGTTGATGCTTAACTGCAAGTTCATAAACACGTAAAAATTTTGCAAAAATAAAAAAATTGATAATCCAAGCATAAAATGACTTTTTTTATGACTTAAAACTCGAAAAAGTACTAAGAAATCAAAGGCCATTCTAAGACATACTAATATACCTTAGAATGGCTGATCCCATTGTAGAGTATATTAGAGTGGTGAAATAGTTATCATAATGATTATAAACCCTCACAAAGGTATAGTTTAAAGCTATAAACTACAACTTTATGTTTATAGTCATGATGTGGCATAGCAGAAAAACTATTTATTGCGTTAGTCTAATTTTTGTCTTCTTTTCCTACTTGAATGGTAAGATTTCATTGCTTAGAAAGATTACTTATGGTATATGATTGACAACTTGCCATAAGGGCTAAAGTACCAAGAAAATTAAATTTATTGCGTTAGTCTAATTTTTGTCTTCTTTTCCTACTTGAATGGTAAGATTTCATTGTTTAGAAAGACTACTTATGGTATATGATTGACAATTTGCCATAAGGGCTAAAGTACAAAGAAAATTTAAATTAAAAGCTGTAAGCGTAATTAACAACATTGATATCGCACAACATTTAATATGGAATCAGATCTGCGATTAAATTCTGTGATAAAAATTATTTCTTCTGTATAACTGAAATGTATGAGAGCTTATATGATGATGCATAATCAGCACATTTATGTATACAGTGGATTCCGCTTAATTGGGACACTGGTTAATTGGGACAGCCGCGTAATTGGGACGGTATCAGAAAAGGAATTTTCAATTTTTGATATATTTTAGGGATTTTTCGAATGTATGGACAACATACATACACTAATCTTTGCCAAGATGTCAAGAAAGGATTTTACACACATACACTAATCTTTGCCAAGATGTCAAGAAAGGATTTTATACTCAAATTTTGATATATTTTAGGGATTTTTCCAAAGTATGGCTACACATACATATTTAATCTTTGCCAAGATGTCAAGAAAGGATTTTACATTCAAGTAAAATTATGAAATTTTTAATTTTTGAAATATAGGGATTTTTCGAAAATATGGCAACACATACATGCACTAATCTTTTCAGAAATGTCAAGAAAAGATTTTGCACTCAAGTAAAATTGCTTGGCTGAATAAAATTAAAAGCCTTTACCACTCCAAGTAAAAAATTGCTTGGCTGAATAAAATTAAAAGCCAGCCATTTAATACAAGCTGTCGTAGACTGGCTGAATAAAATTAAAAGCCAGCCATTTAATACAAGCTATCATAGACTCTAAAATTAAAAGCCAGCCATTTAATACAAGCTATCGTAGACTCTCTGAAATAAACCAAAATCTACCATAGTAAAAGCCAGCCATTTAATACAAGCTATCGTAGACTGGCTGAAATAAACCAAAATCTACCATAGACGCGTCTCCTACAAATAATCAACTGCGTAAGGAGTGGGCATTACAGAAAGAAATTCCAGGAACATCGAATAAACCAAAATCTACCATAGCGTGCCATAGTAGACTCCTGATATAACTGTTGTACTAAAATTTACCATAGCACGTTTTCCTACAACAAGAAAATCAACTGTGTGAGGAGTGGGCATTACAGAAAGTAATTCTAGGCCATGGTAGATTCGCTGAAATAAACCAAAATCTACCATAGATGCGTCTTAAAAAGAAAATCAACTGCGTAAGGAGTGGGCATTACAGAAAGAAATTAAAAGAAAATCAACTGCATAAGGAGTGGGCATTACAGAAAGAAATTCCTAATCAACTGCGTAAGGAGTGGGCATTACAGAAAGAAATTCCAGGAACATCCAAAAGAAAATAAATCTACCATAGCGCGTCTCCTACAACAATAAAATCAACTGCGTGAGGATTGGGCATTACAGAAAGAAATTCCAGGAACATCCAAAAGAAAGCGTGATAGAAAGGATTCAGAAGTAGAAGAAGCTTTAGATCAATGGATTTCTATAGTTAGCGGGCGATGCAGTGAATATCAGCGGCCCAGTATTGAAGACGGAGATCGGTAAAAACTAATATTAGCGCCCAGTATTGAAGACGGAGATCGGTAAAACTAATAATTAGGTACCTATTTTAATAAAGCATTAAAATAGGTACCTAATTACATTAGGATACCTATTTTAATAAATCATTAAAATAGGTACCTAATTATTAGTTAGGTACCTATTTTAATAAATCATTAAAATAGGTACCTAATTATTACCGTAGTTTCTAGAGTATATTAGAGTGGTGAAATAGTTATCATAATGATTATAAACCCTCACAAGGGGAATATGCAAACAATAATTATAAACCCTCACAAGGGTAAAATATGCAAACAATAATTATAAAAAACCATTTTTTTTTTTTAGTGCAAGGCGTGAATATCAGCGGCCCAGTATTCAAGACAGTCACTAGCCCCGTCCCCTTAGTAATCTCCCTGATTGGAAAGGGGACGTAAAATATGCAAACAATAATTATAAAAAACCATTTTTTTTTTTTTTGAGTGCAAGGCGTGAATATCAGCGGCCCAGTATTCAAGACAGTCAGAGGAGATCGCTAAAAAGCTAATAATTAGGTACTTATTTTAATAAAGCATTAAGATAGATACCTAATTATTTTTTTACCAATTGTTTATTTATCTACCAATTACATATTTTATTTTAGAATTTATTATTACTACGTTTAATTGGGACAGCCGGTTAATTGGAACAAAATGGCTTGGCCCGACGTGTCCCAATTAAGCGGAATCCACTGTATATATAAATTTATAAAGTACGTTTCTCCTGCCGAATGCATAAGTTAGCCATTGCAGAATTTATTTTAATATATATTTGAAATCAATAAACATATAAAAATAAAAAATTGCATATACTTAAAATATCATATTCTCCTGCCGAATGCATAAGTTACCCATTGCAGAATTTATTTTAATATAATATATATTTGAAATCAATAAACATATAAAAATAAAAAATTTCATATACTTAAAATATCATATCATATTATCGCCATTTTTAAAAAATTCGCTAGAAACAAAATTTTGGCGAAAATTCGCTTAGCTTGCAGGTTATGCATTCCAGAATCTCATTAAAAAAAACATTAAGTTTCTTTATACTGTATTTGTGTTTATTTATAAATAAGGTATACTGAATATAATAAATAATCAATTTCGTTTTAGAAATTAAATATTTAAACGAATCTCTGCAGATACATGAAAATTTTATACTATAGTGAATTATTTGATTTATTCTTTTGGCATATATGCCTTCTTCTCTTTATATTGTAAGCATCTTGTTAGATATCATAAACAAATTTTGAATAAAAATAGACAAAAAATAATATTTTTAATCAAATTTAAAATTACACCAAAGAAGAAAACATTACAGTACAATATGTGACATTATCGCATTATCGAAAAAATTAATAATTTCTGGTCATTGCTTAGAAATAAAAAAAAGGATTAAAAGTAATCAAAAATACAATAAAATTATATTGTTCTTCAAGAATATAGCAAAATTTAGTATAACAATAGCCGAATTACAAAATAAAAATGTCATTTTTTATTCATTATCGAAAAAATTAATAATTTCTGGTCATTGCTTAGAAATAAAAAAAGGATTAAAATTGTATTGTAATTCAAGAATATAGCAAATATAGTATAACAATAGCCGAATTACAAAATAAAAATGTCATTTTTTTATTTTTTAATTGCCAAATATTATTTAATGGTCAAAAACTAATCCATGTTTATATTAAGTGGTTTTTTTGCTGTTCATTATTATTTAAAGTTTTAAATATGATTAAAGTCAATATAACAATTTTTTGTGGGGTAAAAATCTTTAAATTTTGTTAATAAAATATATTTAAGAAAATTATTTGCTTATATATTAAAAAATAAGAAATGTCTCTTTGAAGAAAATGTAATTTGGAAGAAGATAAAATAAATAATTTATTCAAACACAAAATAATTAATTTTTAACATTTGAATTCTAATAAAATTACAGGCAGGTGAAATATTGTGAACTGAAACATAATAAAAAAATAAATACAGAAGTAAAATAGGGATAATCAAAATTTAAAAATGCCATATAAACCTAAAGATTTTTCGTCTATCTCTTGGGTTATGCGCATCACATTACAGGAAACTATTAAGAAATAAAAAATAAATGTAAATATTCAATAGATAGCGAAATAAAACTAAGCCAAGAACTAAAGATCCTAGAACAAAAATTATACAGAACTGTATTTTTGATTTAATATAGATTCGCATCAGTTAAGGAACCATAGTAAAAATTACAATATTTCTATATAGGCTACCTGGTGGCCATAAAGTAAAATGAGATGTTCAGAGCCCTCTAGTGCGTCATGTATTGGACGAAACATAACAAAATTCGGTGGACATATACAGTGGACATGCTGTTCCGTTTTTCGAAAGAAAACGAATTCAATACCAAAAATCGCTAACAGGACGATTACACCATGGCTAAATGATGTAAACGCCAAATGAGACAGCACACATCAAGTTTCCTATTTCGTCTACATCGTAGTGTAGTTTTTTTGAAGGAGATAATTTACACCCTGTATATATTAGTAGTAAATATGATTACAGCTGTAAGTAAACATCTTAACAATAAACATCTTTCATTAAGCTATAATAACTGATGTGTGTATATTACATAGATTTTATATATGTAAAACTTATTAATGATTGTTTTATTATATGTATTATATTTATAGGAAAATAAAATTTTGCAAATAACTAGAACATATAAAACACCAGAAGGAAGATTATTTCATAGAATGGAAACTGTTAAAAAACCAGAAATTATAAGTAGATATATTCACATTAAAACTTCAAAGAATTCTGAACTGGCGTAAGTAACTTTCTGATATATTATTGTATTCAAAAATTAGATTATAGAATTATCATTCTCATTTGAAACTGTATTAACATATCTTTGCATCTTTCTGCTTCTGTACAAATATATAACAGGCAATTCAAGAAATAGCTCAAGACTGCAAAAATTAAATTACTTACATTTTCAACCCTCCTTTGTGATCTTTATTAGATCTAAGGCAATCATTTACAAACATGAATTTATGAGAGATTTTTGTCCTCTTATTTACATGCACAGTGAAAACAGATTTATAATACATTAATATACAATTGTAAACACACATTGAAGAGTATGTCTTAAGCAGAGTGTTTATTTGACTCAAATTTAAAAATAACCAAATATCTAATAGACATAAAGCTCTTCAACTAATATTAAAAACAGTCTTGAAAAATGTATGATTACAAAGTATCTCAATTACATACTCTAGAATTAAAAGGTTTAGTTTGAAATATATTGTATAAATGCTAATATAATTCCATAAATATCCATTGCTGGCTATCATTACATAAATATTAGGGTTTACATAAAAACAGACTTTTGAAAAAACTGGTTTTCGAATTCTAGTATTTCAGAAAAACCGGTTTTAACCAATTTTCAAATTTTTGCCAAAAAAAAAACAAGATATAATTAAAATAATAAAAATATTTATACTAGTATAAATATTTTAAACTTTTTCAGTTTATTTATATATTTATGGAACTACAAAAAATACAACAAAATAAAATATACACCTACCTACCAACTAAAAAATAACTAAAATCCATACAAAATATAAATCCTAAATTTTTATCATTTAGTAATTTTCTTCAGAAAATATGATTTCAAAAAACATAAAATGCTCACTGAACGATTACTTAACCTTGTTCTTATTCTAGATACAAAATTCCTGAAATATAAAACTCTCTCACTGGCTATTGAACTTGGTTTTATTGTTTTCAAAGTATCAGATGATAAATCTAAATTCTTTGTTTGTTTATTGGTTGTCTCAAATACTGAATATTCAGCCTTCAGTATCTTCAGATTTGATATCATTTCTTGATGTTCCTCATGAATCTTTGAATTGATTTTTCTGTAGCTTCTTTTAGAGTTTCTCCATCTCTGATATATTCATCATCGGATTAAAGATCCATACCAGAATTTGGATATATTCTAGACAATATTTTACCAGATAACTTAAAAATAATGAATTTTGAACTGAAGAAATACACTAGATTTCTTTGTTGAAATGTTTTGTGGATTTTGCTACATACTAACCAAATGTCAACTTTGTTTTTATGTATTGTATATGATGATTAATAATGCACCTCTGTAGTACATCCTTATTAAGTTTGATTTTGTCCCAACCATTAGGAGACACTCTGTATACAGGTAATCCTTAACTTGTAACTGTTTTGACATATGATCACTTGTATTTATGACTTGATATTAATTGAAAATTTTCTTGATTTGTCAATGCAATTGTAGGGTTTGAATCCTGGTTCCAATAGTATAATATATGGAAATCATCCAAATATGGGTCTGGTTCTTGTAGTTTTGTGTTGTTATATTTATTAATACCTAGTGCCTTAGTAAACATTAATAGTGAGAAATCCATAAATTTTGGTATTTTTGATATCCAAGCATTTTGACTTATGATAGCAAGATTTGAAACTGAACCCTACCATAAGTTGAGGACTATCTGTGTAAGTACAGATATCCCTCTTATAATATGGTAGATAGTTTCCTAAAAACACTGTGTTTTGTGAAACCATGTTATATAAGACCCAGAGCCAATACAAAAAGAAAGAGTTACATTCCAAAGCTAAATCCAAACAAATAGCTTTCTTTAGTTCCACATAAGAAAGTTAATGTTTATTAAGAATATTAATAACACAAAACATGTGAAGTTTTGGAAAAAAAACTTACTTGGAGGAGTTTTGTGTGGTGAGCTCGTCAGGGAAGGAGGACGCCATGTTGTTTTGTAATCTTGATCAGGAGAGTTCGAGTATGATGTTGCGGATTCCTAAATTTCAGGAGGAGGGACTGATTTTAAAATATTGTATTTTTCCCAAAGTTCTACTAAGTATAAATCTGTTGATAAATGGTTGTTTAATAAGTTCTATTTTTATTTTGTATAATTATGTTAATCAAAGTTACTTTAAAGGAAGCCTCACTATGTGGCATGTTAGTCCCGTCACCATTGTCGAGCCAGGACGTTGGAGAGCGAAGGCTGTTTGTCTTTTTAGGATTTGTAATTTTAAAAAATAAGAAATTAATGTAAATTAAATTTGTAATTCGGCTATTGTTATAGAAAATTTGCTGTATTCTTTAAGAACTTGATTAAATTAAAATTTTTTTTAATTATTTCTAAGCAGTTAATAGAAATTATTATTATTTTCGATAATGCGATACTGTCACATACTGTATTGTAATGGTTTCTTCTTTAGCGTAATTTTAAATTTGATTAAAAATATTATTTTTTGTCTATTTCTATTCAAAATTTGTTTATGATATCCAGCATGATATCATTAACAAATTTTATGATATCATGTTGGATATCATACAATTTGTTTACATTAATTTTCATAAGAAAATCGACTTCAATTAGCACTCGGATTTATAAAATCAATTGAAAACATTATGCAAGAAGTTGTGTAATTAATATCTAATGCTGTTAATGACATATATTATCATATAAAAGCTGAAAATTGCATTCAAGCAGACAATATTTACTGTTGTTTAGAATTAAATATTATATTTTTAGTATATATTTTTATTTTTTAGATGATGGGAGAAATGTTGAAAACCTACAGAAACAACATGAGAAATAGTAATATGATTATAATTATATATTTTACGAGATTAATTAAAAAATTAATTCTAAATATCTAATTATTTTTCTTTAGATATGATTGCAAGAATGCAATCACAATCTAGAAGAAGAATTCGATTAAACTTAATGATATCATGTTGGATATCATAAACAAATTTTGAATAGAAATAGACAAAAAATAATAATTTTAATCAAATTCAAAATTACGCTAAAGAAAAAAACTATTACAATACAGTATGTGACAGTATCGCATTATCGAAAATAATAATAATTTCTGTTCATTGCTTAAAAATAATAATCATAAAAATTTAAGTTAATCAAGTTCTTCAAGAATACAGCAAATTTTGTATAACAATAGCCGAATTACAAAATAAAAATGTTATTTTTTATTTTTTAATTGCCAAATATTATTTAATGGTCAAAAACTATTCCAAGTTTATATTAAGTGGTTTTTTTTACTGCTAATCAATTCGATTAAACTCTGTACGAGCAAGAGGAAGATTGGCTAATATCAGATTTATAAGAAGAAGATTTCTTAGACAATAATAACTAAGAACAGAAATTAAGATTAAATTTTGAATATATAATAATATAATACTATATAATGAATACTGTAATAAGTTTATAATTAGATAAATATTTTTATTGTATTATTGATGATAGAATAAAATGAAATTTATGTTTAAATGAATCGTATATTAAATAATTGTATTTATTTAGATTAAATGATTTAAATAAATACAATTATTTAATATACGATACTTTTATCTGATAAGCAACATCAATATTTCAATGTGTAATATTTCTATATGTAGTATGAAAATATAAATATCAATTCTAGACTGTGGTAATTATTGATACTATACAGTTACAGGCCTGCGAAAATAATAATAGATGCTGAAATACACTAAGCAGTACGAAATAGTTATAAAATTATTCTTAAAGATAAATAATTAAGCTTTTATTAATTCAAAGATGAATTATGAAAAATCCCAATATCTCTTTGAAACGAGTATAAGATTTTTCTCTAGTTACAAACATAATTCGTTCGAAAGTTTTGTTTGTAATTCGGATACCGCTGTTATTTTGGCTTCAAAAGCACTGAAATAATTTTACATATTGTGTTTTTTAATATATTTCATAACTGAATCAATTATTACGTTTCTTATTACATAGATTTTAATGAAAAGTTCCGAATATAATGCGAAGAATTTTCGGTGTAATCGCCGTCATCTTGAAATGCTTTTAAGAAAATTATTTGCTTATATATTAAAAAATAAGAAATGTCTCTTTGAAGAAAATGCAATTTGGAAGAAGAAAAAATAATAATTTATTCAAACAAAAAATTAATTTTTAACATTTGAATTCTAATAAAATTACAGGCATGTGAAATATTGTGAACTGAAACATAACAAAAAATACAGAAGTAAAATAGAGGTAATCAAAATTTAAAAATGTATTATATACCTAAAGATTTTTTGTCTATCTCTTGAGTTACGCGCATCGCATTACAGAAAACTATTTAAAAATAAAAAATCTATAAATGTTCAATAGATAGCGACATAAAACTAAGCCAAGAACTAAAGATCCAAGAACAAAAATTGTATAGTACTGTATTTTTGGTTTAATATAGATTCGCATCAGTTAAGGAACCATAGTAAAAATTACAATATTTCTATATACCTGGTGGCCTAAAATAAAGTGAGGTGTTCAGAGCCCTCTAGTGTGTCATGTATTGGACGAAACATAACAAAATTCGGTGGACGTACACAGTGGAACATGCGGTTTCGATTTCGAAAGAAGACAAATTTAATACTAAAAGTCGCTAACAGAGGAATTGTGACGCTGTTGAAGTATAGAATATGTGATGGAATGTATAATCGCTAAATGACACAGCACATATCAAGTTTCTGAACAATACATACCAACATTTATTGTTCATTATTGAGATGTTTCCAAGAACTGCATGCGGTGTACATTTTCCACGACGGCGCGCAACAATAGAAATGGAAAATATCGCGCCCCACCAAGGATGTTTTATTCATATAAAACATCCTTGGTGTGCCACATGGACTACTTTGAACATCTGAATGGTTGCCATATTGAACCTCATATGTAATTAAAAATAAATATTGGCATGCATTGTTCGGAAATTTGATGTGTGCTGTCTCATTTGGCGTTTACACCATTTAGCCATGGTGTAATCGTCCTGTTAGCGATTTTTGGCATTGAATTCGTTTTCTTTCGAAAAACGAAACAGCATGTCCACTGTATACGTCCACCGAATTTTGTTATGTTTCGTCCAATACATGACGCACTAGAGGGCTCTGAACATCTCATTTTACTTTATGGCCACCAGGTAGCCTATATAGAAATATTGTAATTTTTACTATGGTTCCTTAACTGATGCGAATCTATATTAAATCAAAAATACAGTTCTGTACAATTTTTGTTCTAGGATCTTTAGTTCTTGGCTTTGTTTTATGTCGCTATCTATTGAATATGTATATTTATTTCTTATTTCTTAATAGTTTCCTGTAATATTATATTGGTTGCTAAAGCATTTAGCCATCATATTGCTTAAAATTATTGAAGAGGTTTGAAATTTTGTGAAAATTGAAAATGAAATTTTACCTCCGTAAGTACGAATGTTCGTAACTAGAGGAGCGCCTGTATTTATGAACAGTACTTGTAAAATGCAATTTTTATTCATTCGATTGCCGTATTTTTGATTCATTCGTTTCGTTCCAGTATTCAATGTTTAATATCATTAAAATATCAATTTTCGATGCCAAAAAACATTTCGTTAAGTACAGTATAACATAATATTCATGAAGTAAATATTATAGACACATACTGCATTTTATACAGTAAACAAATTACACACTTCTATGTGAAAACAATATATTTAAATACCCAGTTAAAAATAAAATAATAGTCTAATATTAATAGTTAAATACAATTAATCAAATAATGCAATAATAATACTTATATGAAATTTGTTTATAAAGATTTTTATGTTCAGTTAACGAATACATTTTCGGATAACGAACACTTCACAGAACAAACTGTGGGACCTGCGGACTGACGAAATGACAGGTCAGCCCGATGGCTGCGTGGTAAAACTGTGGGCTTAACATTCTGGAAGATCCAGGGATCCCACTCCTCCAATTTTTCAGGAGGGATCTGGGCCCGGCCCGTTGAAATTCATTCTTCCGGTTGACTCCATAATGGATGTAGGTAAGTCTGTGATGAAGGCGGTGTTATCATGGGTGTTGGTCAGCCTGTGATGATGGTGGCTCTATAAGTAGCCATCATGGGTGTTGGTCAGCCTGTGATGATGGTGGCTCTATAAGTGACCACTCGCCAGTTAAAATATTCCATAGGATAATTCGGCTTAACTAACCTAACGGAATGACAGGCTTAAGCCTTGTGTGTTCGTAGACTTATGGGTAAGAATGGAAGAACAGTAGTTTTTCCCGATTAAAATGAACTGGGAGACAACGTAAAAATCAAAGATTTATTAAAGAAGGTAAGAGAGAGATTTTACAATATTTTGATGTCAAAGATTTATTAAAGAAGGTAAGAGAGAGATTTTACAATTTTTTGGAAATTTTTTCGTCTGAAGAACAGTAATTTTTCCTGATTAAAATGAACTTGAAGACAACGTAAACAAATCAAACATTATTAAAGAAGGTAAGAGAGAGATTTTACAATTTTTTGGTCTTAGAATATTAAGAAGGTAAAAGAGAGATTTTACAATATTTTGGTGTTAGAATGGCACCCTAAGTTAGAGAGAGATTTTACAATTTTTTGGTCTTAGAATGGCACCCATACCAGATTGGAGAGATTTTACAATTTTTTGGTCTTAGAATGGCACTCATACCAGGTTAAGATCAATAGGCTTAGAGGATCTCTACCACAACAATACCCCATAATCGTTAAGGTCAACAAGATTGGAGATCTCTACCACGACGATGCTATTAATGAAGATTTTACAATTTTTTGGTCTTAGAATGGCACCCATACAAGGTTGAGATCACTAGGCTTGGGAATCTCTACCACGACAATGCTATTAATCACTTCCGAAATATGATTTTTTTGGTCTTAGAATGGCACCCATACTAGGTTGAGGTCAATAAGGCTGAGGATCTCTACCACGACAATGCTATTAATCACTTCCGAAAAATCCTGAAAATCTCTACCACGACAATGCTATTAATCACTTCCAAAAAATCCTGAAGGGGAGAGAAAAGCTCTACCACGACAATGCTATTAATCACTTCCGAAAAATCCTGAAGGAAGAGAAAAGCAATCGATATTAGACAGATTATTTATCGGAAAATAAACATAATAGATTTTATTTATCGTATGGCAAAGGTAAACATGAGAAGGATTACAGTTCAAAGTTCAGAGAGTCTATCCTGTGCATGATATCGCTCTGGGCTTGATTAAGGGTGGTGAGGCTTCCTGGCAAGGTAGTGTGGGGGCAATTTTCCACAATATGATTTGTGGTTTGCAATTACCCACAGTCACAAAAAGGCGATGAAGACATCTTCCATTTATGAAGGAGATAGGCACAGCGTCCATGCGTTGTCCTGTATTTGTTGATCTGGACCCAATACTTTCTAGGTAGATTGAAGCCTGTTGGTCTTATAAGAGGACTGTTTATCAGGTGTTTGTTCTTTGCAGTGGAATTATTCCATCTGTCAGTCAATTTTCCCTGAGAGAGAATGTATTTGACAGCTCATGACCAGTTGTCCAAAAGGGCTTTCTGGACTTGAGTCGGAGAGAGGAATATTGAAGTATGTCATTGTGAAGAGGTACGTTAGGGGAGTTTAGTATTTTTCTATATTCTTTGAGAGTGGCTTCTTTTCTTCTTAAGTCAGGTGGAGGAATGTTGGATAATACTGGAAGCCAATCGAGAGGGGTGGATTTAAGACTGCCGGTGATTATACGCATTGTGGTGTTGAGCTGGGTGTCTGTCAGCTTGGTATGAGAGTTATTCAGCCAAACAGGACAGCAGTATTCCACAGCAGAGTAAACTAGGGCAAGAGAGGAAGTTCGTAATGTATCTGCCCCACCCTTGTTTAAACTGAATATTTATAGTTTATCATTAAAAATGTTTTAAACTATTTAAAAAATATATATATATATATATACATAAATTATTTTCCATGTATTCAAATTTTTATTTTATTTTTATTTTTGTAGATGAAGCTCGCAGGAACAATTGCAATATTTTGGTCCACTGCCAAGCTGGCATATCACGTTCGCCAACTATCACCATTGCCTATATTATGAAGCATTCTTTAATGAGTTATGTCGACGCCTACAGGTTTGTGAAAAGTAAAAGACCTATCATATCTCCTAATCTAAACTTTATGGGTCAACTTGTAGAATTGGAACAATCTCTGAGATCCGATAACGAAGAGGATGGAACAGAGTGTACATCTTACAGACAATGCAATGGTGAAAGAACTCCTAGTGCACAAACTCCACCAGAAACTGGACCCAGTGTTTGACGCCCCCTATCGGACAATTTTTCAATTAATAAAATATTGTGCCATATCCTCGTAGAGGACCAATGTACAGACTCTCACCATCGACTATGCAATGCTCGAAAGATTCCTCACTGAAGTGATTTCCCATTCATTCAAACTAGATATGATGTATATTTTTATCATTTCTGATAAATAAGTATTTCACATTTGAAATTTATGATATCCTGTTGTTAAATATAATATAATTTTTTATAAATTTAAATCTTCTCTAATAAGCTTACTTGAAATGTCTGATCCGAAGATGGATCTCTCTCTCTCTCATCATTGTAGATGTAGTTTTTTATAATTAATGTAAACATTTACACAAAATAGACAAAATTTAGTATATAAGATATTTATAAAACAAACAAACGATGTTCGCATAGTATGTTTTTAAGTTTATTCAGATACTGACAGCTATTTATAGGGTACAAGTGCCTTTCAGATTTATATTTTATATATTTCCGAGACTTAAAGACCACCGGATTTTTTTTAATTATTATACTGTATATTCGTACCGTCCGTATTTGAATATAGTTTGAAAAATAAATTTTTAGCATAGTTATCTTATCTGTATCAAACTTATTTGAGATTGAACATTTATTTAACTATTTGATTAAGTTAACAAGATGGGTCCTTTATATAAAAAGAATTGAAGTTTTAGAAAAATCTACGGCATTCGAGTCTTTTAGGCTTGTTGCATTCTCATACTACTATTGCAGGATGGTCGGACTTAATATTTATGGAACTGTATATAAAATTATTAAAGCCATTTGATTGGCGATACGCGAACTAATTTGGGATTCAAGCCTTGGGTTCGAATGCTTCAATATAAGCAGGTCCATAGTTTAACCCAAAATTTAACCAATCTAGTCTTCTGTCTTCTCTTCACGATAAGACTTTATTGTACAGTCATGTGTCCCTTTTTTTGGTACATGTTAAAAAAAGTTGTATCAACAATTCAAATGAAAACAGTATTTTTAGACTGAAGATTGTAATAAAAAGAATGATTCATTTTAAAACTGTCTTATGTCTGAATTGTTTATTAAAATATTAAATTTCATAATTTTATTTTTAAACAGAGATATCGGTCTGTAATTTTCACTGTTTTATATATACATATATAATAAAATTATTCTCAGTTTAAATCAGTTTACAAATCAATGAAAATATCAACAATTTTAAGTATTGTAAGACTTAATGACTCCATTATCATTTGCATAAATTGTCATATTAGATATCAGTCTACATGTTTATATCGATTTCCCTTTATTGATGTTATAAAAAAAGCTCAAAAAGAAGTTTCAAGATAATTTTATGGAATTTATTAATTATATACAATATTGTTCCCATCTACTACATTATAAAATAAGATCACTAGAATTTTGAAAAAGTTAAACAATTTAGAAATAATAAGTGCAAAAAAATAGCTTTTATTAAAAAAAATCGAACATATTCAAGTATGTAGTAGTTCCTAATTCTGTGTATGTGTATTTCTGACGTTCATAGTCTCACGGCATTAGTGTCTTTTAAATATATTGAGATTTTTAATATTGTAATGAAATCACAAAAATCGCAACAATTGATTACTGCTCGGCGTTAGTAATTCTTAATAAACAAATTTTATCCTAATACTTTCATTAAAAAAACCTGATATTTTATTATACTGTATTTATATAAATAATTTTCGAAATTATTATTATAAATTTCGATATAAAAATCTTTGTTTTTTGTTTACATAATGAATTTCGTTATTACGAAATCACTACTTCAGTCAATACAAATCATTCGAGCAACTTATTGCCAGCAAATTCATATTAATATATTAATGCCAATGTCATAAATTGTTGACACAATTGGCTCGCTGACCTCGTGAATTTTTGATCATTTCATCCTAATTCCGAATCCTTCCAATATTCGGCAGCTGTGTGTGTAATAAAAAATGAATTCTATTCTTCGTTTGAAAAGTTTTTCTATTTAGTATTTTTCATAATTCTAAAAATTAAAAGTATAATTTATCCAATAAAAATACATTATGACAAAGGAAAACAATAATAACATATAATCTTCGTATCTGCTTTATACAAATTCACTTGGCATCAAGTATTATAGCAAATAGAGAATTATTTCAAAATGTCTAAAACATCTTCAGTTTACTTTTTAATTTAAAGTGATATGAAGATTAGATTAGCACTATTACCTTTTCCCAATTCACATAGGGTCTAATAGGTCCATAAATAGGGAAAAATAATATGCCTCATGTAATTATCTATCAGTTGATTTGGAATAGCTCTAAGTTATGAATGGAGAACTTATGGCACTCTAAAAAAATTTTTGAGACAAAACTGGGAGCTGATATAAATTCCCAATGATTCGAGATTGCATTATCTAAATTGCAAATTATTGATGTTTTACCTTAGATGCGATTTCTGAAAGATTTTTAAACGTCCAAGATTCATTTCTTTATTAAACAGTCGATTTTCGTTATTCGCGGATTCCGTATTCTCATATTTGACTATTCGCGAGAATTTATTTGTAACCACAAAATCGATTTTCGCGGAGCTTTCGCGCTTATTCGCGGACTCTCACTGAGCGGCAAAAATACTGTTACCAATATGTAAACTCTCTCTCTAATAAAGGAAGTTGTTTGTTACCAAATGTAGCTTCTGTGTCGTTCTGCCGGAAATGTCTTATTACTTATCTTTGCTCACTCTATAGATAGGTAGCACAGAAGAATATGACCCTATGCTTGAACGCAACCTCAAATTTAGGCGCCTAACTTCCTGCACATTTGCTCCTGACGCCGAGATTTTAGAAGATCTGAGGCAAAAAGCGATGCAAACAAGACTGACGCAGTTTTTCAACGCAGTTCAGGAAGACAATGTGTCAGCTGCCAAAAGTGTCAGCTGTCACATCAAACATCTTGCAACATCAAAAAACTATCGATCAAATATAAAGATTTTTATTTATTACATAGTTAGTGTTTTAAAAAATTAAATAAAGATTACTGCAATTATAATACTGAATGCATCTACTGTAATTATTTGTAAGTACTGTAATATAAATTAAATAAGATGTCTTTAAACAGGAAAACATACATAAAGCAAGGATGAATATGTTGGGAATGTGTCTTTAAACAAAAAAACACACATAAAGCAAGGATGAAAATGTTGGGAAGAAAGGTTTACAGGAACCTAACTCTATATTTCTCATAGGCACAATGGTTCAGTATTCGCGAAGAATTTACAGTACGTAATTACCGCGAATAACGAGAATCGACTGTATCTTAAAGAATCCAATTAAAATTACAAATATTGCAAATAAATACTTCCTTTCTCAATAAATCATAGAGCATTTGAATATACAGTATGTACGTATGTAATGTACTTATTTTTTTAATATTAAATTCATATTATCCATAATTCCGAATTTTTTCAACATTTTGCGGCTAATTCAGGAATCAATTATCCAGGGGAATTAATTTCTCTGTTATCCTGGTTAATCGGGATTCTATTGTTTAAAATTCGGAACGACAGGCAAATAGTGGTTTTACAAAAATTTAAGTAATTTTGGCAGGCACTTTTAATATGGTTCGACAACTCTGCTCTAGATTATTGTATCAAAACATCTCATAAGTGTTTATAACACATCTCAAACATTTCTCTTTAAATCGATCTTCAAGTTACGAAATTATCTTTATATTCCTTTATAGCTATTTCATTAAACTAAAGGTTAAGACTCCATATTTCGTTATGTATATACTTTAAATTTTTAAAGTATAAACATCCGTTTTTTTTTAAATCTGACCTAGAAATTCTGAGAAATATGCCAGTCTTCTGCCAATAATGGCATTGCATAACTTGTTAACAAGGAGCAAAAGTGAATTCATAGAAGTTCCAAATTTTATAAATTGTTTTATTAAACTAGCTTGTAAGTTTGTTATCCTTATTAATAATTTATTTTTGTTAAAAGTTACACTAAGATTTAAATTCTAAATGGTATGGATAATTAGTAAAGACATGAGCGAAACATATTGAGATGAATACGAATTTTAAACAACTATCTAAGTTAAGCATATTTTGAATCACATTTTCGAAAACAATGGACGCTCATGTAAATAAGTATCTACTACTGTGCAATGAATATTTAATAAGATCAACAACTGAGTATGGATAAGTGATTTCATTTTGATAATGCTATTCTAATCATTGAGATTGATGCCGAGTCTGTCAACAAACCACGTTGTGAATTTTTTGCAAAAATTTTTCTTTATGGAGTTTAAAAAAGACGTCCAACGGCTGTACAAATATTAAAAATTTATAATAGTATTATTTGAGGTTTGTTTTCTGTTTGATCCAGGAAGAATTCCTTAAAAATTATTTGATCTTTATGTCCATAAATTAATAATAAAATCCATGTTTTTGTAAGTGATGGCAATAATGTATCATTCTTTCCTAATGTTTTATCATTTTTTCAAAAACTTTAGCAATCTTTGGCTCATTTTCAGTCCAAGTTCATCTTGCTCTTCTTGTAAATATAAAAAAAAGGAGATGCTAAAAGATTTCCATTAATGTTTAAGCTGAGTTGGATTGTATGAGTCGAGTGACAATTTTAGACTTGAACTTCAATGTGATACTAATAAAAGTTGAATTTCGTCACAAATATATTTTGTAATTGAATCCAGGCTAGTTAGTAATAAACATATGTGGTGAATTATAAATACTGAAATATGATTTACAGGATCTACACACTCAATGCAATGATAATTATATTTTTTACTGATATAATTCTTAATTATTCATATTTAAGATATCTATAGAATACATTATTCCTGAATATTCTATATATATAATAAATTATAGATTATTCAATGGGATTCTAGATAATTTTTTACCATGTCAGAACATTTCTCGAACAATATTGTCAAAAAATGCCCATATAGATTTGGACTCTTAAAAGCCTCTCCTTTAAAACAAAAAAATAGTTTTAGCAAAATTGAACATCATATAATTTCTAATAATAAGTTTCTAATTTTATGTTTTATAAAATTAAAAACTCATTATTAGAAATTATCAAATTCATCGAAATCGAGAAGCAATAGGGAATTATAGAAAATTATATTAGAAAAATTATTCTATTGCTCCTCATATATCTTTTCCACTCGTTGACCATATTATATGAAATACAATATTATAATAAAATTATATTTATATTATATACAGAAAGATGCATGTATTTGTATCATGTAATAGCCTATTCAGTATATTTTTAAATTACTTCCGTAAAAGCTCAACATAAATGAAAAATTCCGAAATGAGATACCTAATATCGTTTATTTGAATAAACTGCAATTTTTCGTTCGAAAATTTTACTAAGCCGTTTATTAAATACTCTATTTATTATATTTTTTATTTCTCAAAGAATACACATAATTTACAACAGAATTTGATTAATAAATACCAATATAATTTTTAAAAATCTCTCATAAATGCGCAATTAAGCTATATTATATAATAAATTAGAACATTATTTCATGGATGTTACGATCAAAGATTTATATCTCAGCCACATGGTAAACAATTTTTTCGATTTATAAATACCTATATTCTTTGAAAATGCATTTTTTTTTTTTTTTTGTTTTAATTTTAGAAATTAAAATATTCTAACAATCAGAAATATATATATATATATATATCATATTTTGATTGTAATTTTAAGTAGATTTTAAAATATTACTTTAAAATAATTCTCCAGTTACAATACATGCTTTCTTGTAGCTAGGACACACTGTAATGAAATCCATGTGACATGAATTTAACGTTGACAGCCTAATTCCTCGTGATATTCATTAGATGACGATATTAATGTGTCTGAATATAATTATTTTAAATAGCACATTATAATATGTTTATTCATATTGTTTCATTAAATTATTCAAATTTGTAAGTTTAGATTTCCAATCGACAGATTACAGTAGCTTAATAAGTTTAACATGCGAAGTGCATATAAGGTTAATCTGTAAATTATAGGATATTCTATAAGATTAGGCTTATTAAGTTTTTATATTAAAAATTTAATATAATCTCTATATTCGATATTTTTGAATATAAAGTTGGGATGCCTTTATCCAACTGCAAATATGAAATTAAAGTTAGTATTTGGGATAGTATCTTATCAGTTATAAATAATTTAGTTGAATGAAATTGATCTAAATTAGAATAAAGACTGGGCAAATCTCTACTATGCATAAGCCTTAAGTTTATTTATTTTGAAACATTGCGTTAATTGCATAATTTTAAATATTAACTTTTATAATAAATTAGATTAAACTTAAAGGACTGCAAAAAGTCTCTTTTGGAATAAATAAAAATTAAGACCTCAACTTGAAGTTGGAAATTATTAATGATGATTATATGAATAGTAGTTAAAACAATTATATCTCCTAAGCAGAACCATTTGATCAATTTTATAATGGAGTAATTTTTAAGCAGAAAATCTAAGAAATATTTGAAAAACTGACTTTAAGCTTTTTATAAAATGAATCCACAGATTCTTCTCAGTTCCAAGAAAACAGCAACTGAAAGTTTGACACGTCATCACTCTCAGCGGTAAAAATGCACCCACTGAAAGTAATAAAAACTATGTAAGTTAATTAGATTTTATTATCTTGTTAATTAGTTTTGTTCTGTTTACCGTCTCTATAGTTCATTAACACCTCTTACTCATAATTTGGGATAAACATGTTTTCTAATGTAGATATTGTAAGAATTGTACATATTCCAATTTCACCCAAATAAATTCTGTTTATTTGGGTTAAGTTACAATATACAATTGATTTCTGAATGAATGAATCTTGCCAATTTTTTCCTTTTTTTCAAAATGCAAGTAGCAGTCCAGATTAAATATCAAATAAGAACTTTCTACCACAATTGAAAAAAACCTAAAATAAGCCGTAAATTTAATTTAGATTACTTTGCACCATACTATTATTTAAATTTTCCCGTAATTCTAATTTTATTCATAATTTTCCAATTGCGAATAGTTTTGTCCTAATAAAGATTCTATATAGCCTATGTGTGTTTTTAAAGTTTTTCTTTATAACAGCTTTTATGACGTGTCCAAGTTTCGAGGATGTTTTCTTACAATTGAAAAAGATCAGAAGAACTATGTCTAGACTTTTATATTTAGAATAATAGCCTCATATAGTGATGCAGTCTTGGGGCACTTTATATATTTTCAGTAGATAATGTATGAATGAAATGAGCATCAAGAGCAAAAAGATGCAAATTTATATAGATTTTCAAAATTCTAAATATTGAGATGTAGCATATTAATTAAACATTACTGAAGCTATATCTATTTTGAAACTATATATACTAATGATATAATTCTTATAGAGAACTTGTTTATTTCTTCTATCGTCATTTAAGAGAATGGAATAATTATATATATGTTTTTAATTATTGCTAATATAAATTATTAAACTTAATCGAAAACCAATCAAATTTATCGCATTTTGGCTAAAACATCTTTTAGAAAAATTTTAAACTTTTTAATCTAGCATAAAATTCACGTGATAATGCAGTTTACTGTTACGCACGATTTCAAAAATTCCGCAAATTATGACATATTGATAATGAAAAACAGCGATTGTTTACAGTATGATGTTTTTCATATTTTATATAGAATTGGAAAAAATTAATGAAATAAACGAAATAGATCAAAGTTACATCTGGTATCCGAACTTAGTACTTTTTGCTAAAAAATAAGATAAATTTAGTTCAAATTACTCCCTCGTTGGCGTCTCCACCTTGTCGTGGTGAGGGAGCTTGCGTGTTCCAAGGATCCTGAGAGCTATGCCGGCGGTAGCGTTGCTACTGGTACGGTTTTCCATGCCAGACAGAGGAGTAAGAGAGCGCCCTACTCAAACTAAGGTGTGTGGTATCGTACTGAGAGTTGAGTGCACTGAGGGTAGTAAAGATGCAGTGTCTCTAACGATCCCTTCAGGGCACCTGGCGAAACCTTGTCGTAGTTAGCCTTCCGCCCGTATTGGGGGATAACCGGACGGTGACTCTGTGTTTCCTCCAGTTTGTCCTTTTCTTATAGATAAAACTTCTGCAATTTTTGAAACTTTTTCTGGAGGTGCTGTTTCTCCGCCCCTCTGCGAGATGGTGATTCTGGTACCTCATCTGAGGGAACCGGGACACTGGTGTGCTCAGGGCGGTGGGACGGTGGAGCAGTTTCCTGGAGTTATTATTGCCTCTGGGAGTAAACCTAGTCCGCGAAAGGTGCGTTTGTCTGGAGCGGCTAGACGAAAGCGGAGGAGAGCTAGGAGGGAAGCTGTGGCACCGGTGGTTCTCAGCTACCGAGCGGCTCTTCCCAACTAGCTTCTTTGTCTTATTCTCCTGCTGATACCCCTGGTGTTGACAAGAGAACCAGATCTGCGATGTCTACCCCCTCTTCTGAGGAGATGAGGCCTGCTAAGAGGTCCCAAAGCTTTCACCTGGATCATATTTGGAAGCTTTGGCTTCTCTTCGGTTAGCCATCATCAAGGAGGGTTATCCGGACTCCAAGATGGTGGCTGAGGAGGCTGACCTTATTTTGGGGAAGATCCTGAGCAGTGTGGATGGAATCCCTTCTGGGGAGACCTTGCCGCTGCTCAAGGGCTATGTTTTGGACAATGGTGCAATCATTTATACTTGTATGAATGAATTCATCTGTCAGTGGCTCACTCGGCTTTTGGATGGATATACTCTTGGGCAGGGGATTCGTTTGAGGGTTATCCCTGCGAAGAACCTACCCAAGTCTGTGAAGTTGGCTTATCTGCACTGCGGATACTCATACGCAGGACGCGAACCAACTTTTGGCTCGACTCCAAATATTCAATCCAGGGTTTAAGGTCGAAAACTGGAAGGTCTTGGGTCTTAGTAGGGACGCTAAAGGACAGCGGTTAATTCTGATGGTTGATCTTGCTTCGGCAAAGGCCATCAAAGCGGCCAATTTTAAAGCCTTTTCTGGGGTCGTTCAAGGGATCTTTAAGGTACTTTCGGATCCTAATTCCAAGCTGGGAGACCGATAGCTTAGGTGATTGCAAAGGGGCATGAACTGATCGGGCTCACCGATAAGGACCGATTTTCCGGGGGTATCACTGGTCCTTCCGATTCAGATCAACCTCCAGCACTCCCGAGCCGCTTCCGCCCTTTTGGGTCGGCTGCTCGTGGGGGGCTGCTATGACCTTGCTCTTATTCAAGAGCCATGGCACTATAAGGGCCGAATACGGGGCTTCACTGTAGGGAAGATGAGTTGTTTTCTTTTACTTCTTGTACTTCTAATAGTGGTCCTCGGACTTGTGTTTTCACAAGGAATAACATACGTGTTTAACCCGTCTGGGATTTCTGTTCTAGGGATCTTACCACTGTTCGGGTGAAGCTTGATGAGGAGGGTGTTAGAAGGGAATTCATTGTTTCCTTCTATGACCTTGCTCTTATTCAAGAGCCATGGCACTATAAGGGCCGAATACGGGGCTTCACTGTAGGGAAGATGAGTTGTTTTCTTTTACTTCTTGTACTTCTAATAGTGGTCCTCGGACTTGTGTTTTCACAAGGAATAACATACGTGTTTAACCTGTCTGGGATTTCTGTTCTAGGGATCTTACCACTGTTCGGGTGAAGCTTGATGAGGGGGGTGCTAGTAGGGAATTCATTGTTTCCTTTGCTTATTTCCCTTATGACAAAGATGAACTTCCGCCAACACCTGAGTTTGGTCCATTGGTGGAATTTTGTCAAAACAATTATTTTTGATTTTGGTTGGTGTCGATGCTAACTCTCATCATGTGGTTTGGGGTAGCAAAGGCATCAACCGAAGGGAGGAGTACCTATTGGAGTTTCTGATAGGTACTAACCTTTATAACGAACCTATCTTTGCTGTTATTAACAGAAGGGAGGTCATTGACCTAATAAGGGACTCAGTATTTCTCTGACCTAATTGAGAACTGGCGACCTAATAAGGGACTCAGTATTTCTCTGACCTAATTGAGAACTGGCCATTGACCTAACGTTAGGGACTCAGTGTATTTCTGACCTAATTGAGAACTGGCATGTGTCTAGTGAGCCTTCTTCTTCGGATCACAGATACATTTGCTTTAATCTACAAGGTATGGCACCTAGTCAGGTTACATATAGAGACCCTCACTTTAATTTACAGGGTATGGCACCTAGTCAGGTTACATATAGAGACCTCGGAGGACTAATTGGGCTTCCTTTAGAGAAGACCTTAAATTTAACCTGGGGTATACAGAGCAGATTTTGCTCGGTGGTAGATTTAGAGATTACTGTTGATCAGATTCAACAGGCAATTCTCTTATCCTATCACCAAAATTGCCCTGTCTGAACTGCTCGCTCATCAAGGCGAGTTCCTTGATGGAATGAACGACTGGGTGGTCTTAGACGTAACGTTAGGCGGCTTTTTAATAAAGCTAGGAGGACTAGTGATTGGGACACGTATAGGAGTGCTCTCACTGGTTATAATAAGGCCATTAGAAAGGCTAAAAGGTCTTCCTCAAAACGGTGTTGTCAGGGAATGGAGGATATACCTGAGGTATCCAGACTTGTGAAGATAATGTCTAATAGGAATTTTTGCAGGATTGGTTGTCTTTGGCTGCCTGATGATAGTATGACTAGTACTTGCAGGGATTCTTTAAAGGAACTTTTACGGGTAACTTTATTGGGTCTATTTTGATTGAGAACTCATCCTCCTTGCAGGTGAAGTCTGACCTTGATGGACGTGATTATCATGCCACGTGGGAGGATTGGCGCCTTGTGAGGGGTGCAGTCTGCCTTGATGGTGTGATTACCATGCCTCAAGGAAGGATTGGATCTTGTGGGGGATGATTAATCAATCTAACATTAGATGGGCTATTAGTGTTTTTAAGCCTTTTAAGTCGGCGGGACCAGATGACATTTTGCCAGTGTTCTTGCAACAGGGCATTGATGTTCTGGTTTCTCCTCTTTGCCGTGTCTTTCGGACCTGTTTGGTTTTTGGTATGTTCCATGATCCTGGAGGCAGGTAAGGATTTCTTTTATACCTAAGCCTGGGCGTAATTCTTATACCGAGGCTAAGTCTTATAGTCCGATCAGCCTGATGTCCTTTTTATTGAAGACGTTGGAGAAATTGGTGAATAGGTTCATTAGGGATGGGGCCTTATCTAGGATCCCCCTTTGTCGCAGTCAATTTGCCCATCAATCTGGCAAATCGACTGAGCATGCTCTTCATGAGGTTGTTTCATTCATTGAGAGGGCTATTGGATACAAGGAGATTGCCCTTGGTGCTTTCCTTAATATTCAAAGGGCTTTTGACTCTACTTCTTTTGAGCAAATTAGCCTTGCTGCTTTCAGACATGGAGTCAGTTCAACGATTATTCGTTGGATTGGCTCCATGCTGAGGCATAGGGTTGTTTTTAATAGACTCTATGAGGAGGAAGTTATGATTCTCACTGACTAGGGATGTGTGTAGGGGGTGTTGTCTCCCCTTCTTTTGGAGCCTTGTGGTGAATGAGTTATTGGCTTTACTCAATGGGAAGGGTTTCTTCACGGTTGGATATGCTGATGACATAGCCATCATTGTTGTGGGGAAATTTCCCAGGACTGTATCTGAGGTCTTTCAGACTGCACTCAATACAGTTTCTTATTGGTGTGATAGGGTTAGATTGTCTGTTAATCCGGCTAAGACTGTTATCGTGCCTTTCGGGATTACTATACTCTCCGTCCTTCCGGTGGGCTGTCGCGATTCTCGCGACGGTTGTGCCCGAGCTTTGGTGTCCTAAGGATTTCCCATTTATGGGAGAACTTGTGAGAAAACTGTCGAATTTTCGATCCCTCCGGGGACAGTTCCGGTCGCTACCGTGGTCACAGTAGCAAATACACAGCCTCTAGTGTCTCTGCTCCCTCTGTGGACGGAGGCGATTCTCGGCCCTTAAAGATCGCTTCGACGATCAATGCACGAGATTACGAATGCGGCCTTCTTACCCCTAGGCCTGGCAAACCTGAGCGAGTCCTCCGTATTCGTATACGTTCGCTAGTGGATCAGTGTGGTGGTCAGATGACGCACCCCTAGTTGCAGGCAATGATTAAGCCGAGATTATTCTCGCAGATGTTAAGTACTATTCGTATTTCGTTCGTTTGTGGATCAAAGAGGTGGTCAGGCGAGTCTACCCCTAGTTGCAGGCAATGATTAAGCCGAGATTATTCTCGCAGACATTAAGTACCCTGAAGTACCCTCGTAGGTGGAGCAGGGGAGTGGCCATTTGGCCAATCTCAGAATACGACATGAGGATATACTGTAACATTCTTGGGATGGTTAAGGATTACATGGTACCCAGATTTAACTTCTTCCGGCCCTTCACTGTTGTTTTTCCCAGTTTGGAGAGCTGGGGAGGGGGATTTGGGTGTAGTATCAAGAGTGGTTTGGTCTGGTTTACGGACGGTTCTAAAGCCAGTACTGGTGTTGGGACGGGGTTTACTGCGAGGGGACGCAGATGTTTTATTCCTATTCCCTTGAGCGGTTTGCCACTGTCTTTCAGGCAGAAATTTTTGCTATTTCTGTATATGTTAGTATCAATCTTGATAGGGATTATGCTGGTAAGCATATTTTTATCCTATCTGATAGTCAGGCTGCTCTTAAAGCACTTGATAGTTCCCAATTTGTTTCAAAACTTGCTTGAGAATGTCGTCTTCTCATTGAGGAACTAGCCACCAAGAACAGGGTGCAGCTTATGTGGGTGCCAGGTCACAAGGGGATTGGAGGCAATGAGGTTTGCTGATAGGCTTGCCAAGAAAGAAGCTTCTCGCTCCTTTTTTTGGACCTGAGCCTGCCCTGGGCATTGATTCTGATGTGTTTGGGCGATTCGTCAAGGACTGGTTGGCAGCCCACATCTCATTTTGGACCTGATGTTTTTGGGCGGGTTGTCAAGGACTGGTTGGCGGGCCAGCATCTCATTTCCTGGAGGTCTATCTCTGATCTTAGGCAGGCGAAGGCTCTCATTTTTGGGTTGCTCTGTTCAGCGAACTAGAGTTGCTTTCACTGTATAAACATGAAGTTAGGATTGTTACAGGACTTCTTACAGGGCACTGTCATCTTAGAAGACATCTTCACTTGATTGGGCTTGTTGATAGCCCTATTTGTAGAAGATGTCAGTATGAGGAGGAAACTCCTCTTCACATTTTGTGTGAATGTGTGGCCCCTTCATGGCTTAGGCGTGATCTTTTGGGGATGTATTTTCTTGTTTCGGAGAATCTTGCTACTGTCTCATTGAGGAAAATACTGTCGTTTGTTTTAAAGATGGGACTTCTTCTGGGATGATTTGATTGGGGGTGCACAATAGACCATTGTTGGTCGCGGTGCTTAGGCTGGGTAGGCTCCTCCCTTTTCTACTACTACTACTACTACTACTAGTTCAAATTAAGTTTGATCTAAATTTATCTTATTTTTTAAAATAAAAAATATCAGCAAATAGTCAACAAACTTTTGCAATTATTTATTTATTTACGATGTTAGTAACATGGAAGATAATATTTATTAATATTTATAATGTGGAAGATAACATTTATTCCATTATATTTGTTTATCTTCCGTAATCAAGAGAATTCCGAAAAATTGATCTGCATTCAAGTTTCTTTAAGTAGATATTTTAGAATAAAAAAGATAAAAGATTAAAGTAGGCCTACTATGAACGGCAGAAATTTTAAAAATAGAAATACTAAAGTAAAGTGAAGTAAAATAGTTTTATCTAACTTGTAAGATATTTAACTGCAAAAAATCAAAATTTATAAAAGAATTGTAACAGGAATAATCATATGAAAAACCAGCAACGACAGGAATAACATATTTGATTAATTAGATTATAAAGAAAAATTTATTATTAAAAATTAAAAAATATCATTAGTTTAGACTCAAAATGAAAAGTAATAAAATACTGAAGAAATAAAAGAATTATAAGATATCATCATCAGAAATATGAAAAAACTTTATGAGTTATATTATTATATAATCTAAAATAAATCACAGAAGGAAATCAAGAAAATAATATAAATATACAAATCATATAATCTTTTATATTTAGTTTTTACATATAATATTTCAATATTCATTATAATTTCAGCCTATTGATAAATGTATAATTGTTATGTTTAATAATACTTAAATTCTATATACTATACAATATTCTTTTGTTTCGAATATAAAATTTTAAAATATTTAAAATTCATTTCTTGTATTTGTTTTTATTTATTTCTAATTTCAAATGCTTATCATTTCACAACTATTAGTTTAATTATCATCTTTCAATCTAGTAATTAATATAAAAAGATGTCCGACATGTTTATATTCTGAATAAAGAATTGATATCGACCTACAGCATATTAATAATGCGCTATTATTAAATTAAAATTTGCAAGATACGTTCAATATCTTGACAGGTAAATTGAGTATTGCTGGAAAAACAAGTTTTTAAAGTTACTATCACTTGCATCTTGATGGTTTCTTTGCAAAATTCATGACTGAAATTTTTAGCAGCTAACAAACTTTACCTGATAATTTTTGATTGATTCAGTTATCAAAAAAAAATTAATTGTTTTTTATTTTTTTCGTACGCATTCTTTTGGCTAAATTGAAATAAATTTCAACTTAAAAAAATTTTTTATAAGCAGGTTTGCTATCTTTTTAGCTTATTTATAAAAATATTAATCATAAAAAACTGAAAAAGTTAACAAAATTTTAAAATCTTAATTTGTAATCTTGTTTCGTAATATTTTAGACTAAAATTTATGAATTTTTTAATAAGAGGTCGTTCACTTTATCACTATTTTTGTTCTTTATACTTCCTCGTATCTTCCACATTCCAGTTTCTTTGTCACATGCTTGTTTAATTCATTGTATAAAAATTAATCTGTCAGCAAGAATTAATCATGTGCTCTTTGAGAAGATAATAAATTATCCGACTAACTTTTTGAATTTAAAGAATGAAAAAGATCATTCATATGTTCTAAAATAAAGTTTATTATTTATCAACGAATTTCTCTTTCGATAAACTAATTTATATAACAAAAAGAAAACATTTTTTTATATATTAAAAATGTTTTTTGGTTTCTGATTGCTAAATTTAGAAAATAGTTTTTATTTATTTTTACATAACATTAATAATTTGATTTCTTCTTTTTTAATTCAAAGAATAAGTAAATAAATTGCTTTATATGAGATTTGAAATTACATTTTATTAGGATGCATTGAAAACAACCTGTTTATGTTTGAAACTCTTCCTTTCATGTCAATCAAAGGATTTCGAAATATTCTTTATAAATAACACCATTCTTTCATTTCTCTCTAATGTCAACAACATCGTCTCTTCTCTTAAGATTGAGTTTACTCATCAAGTTAGGTCAAGTGCTGCACATCTATAAATAGTCATTTTAAATATTGTTTATACATTTTCTAAAATAATTTTGCGTTTTTAACTAATATTGAATATAATAGAAAAACTCTAATTTTCTTTAAATATACTCTTACATTCATTTAATTAATAGAATAACCGATAAATTATTTTTCAATCAAACTTATAAACATACATTATTAAAACTTGAATGGATTTTTAGAGTTTAAGTCGATCTATCATTATTTCATTTGAAAGGTTGTTATAAAGTGAGCTGAAAACTTAATCTAGATTTAACCTCTGGGATTATGTTTTCTTAACTTTATTTAATATTCCAACTTATATCGTGACATTGATCAATGTTAATAAGGTTATGAATCATCCATCAGTAAAAGTCTGCACAAATATGAAGTGCGGATACAATTATTCTATAGTAGGCATATAGACAGCATCAATATTGATAAGTAGAGAGCCTTGGGAGGGTCATACAGATCCGATTCCCTTGTGTCAACCTGTCCCTTCCTGTACTGTGCTATCATGGTTGATTCCGATGGTGATCATTAGTTTCACAATATAATCAGCTTTTGTTTTTAATGAGATGGTTTGTTAATGAATATTCGACCTCATATATATTCTAAACTTCGCAGTATACTGATAAGGGAATAAGATGAACATCATTGAAAATGAGGTCCCATGATGGAATACTTTATTACAAAAGAGAAGAATTAATTAGGAGGGAAGAAATCGCTCCATTTATGGGATGAGTATCAATTTAATGAATGTTGCCCATTTCACCAGGGTCAGGCAGAAATGCAAAATGAAATGATTAAATTTATTTTAATTAGCTTATAGAGCATTGTTAAATCGCTTTACTTTTGAAATAAAGAAAGAAAAACAGATATTAAAAAAAACTTGTTTTTTTTTATAATTGTCTCATAAAACTCTAATATAGATAACAATTTTTTAACCTTCGAAATTAGATTTTAATAGACGATAAAAAATTACAACTGTTTTTTTAATCTGCCTGTAATTAATAAGATATTAATACGTTTGCATACATTTACCAGAGTTCATATTAAACATAAGCAGATTTCGAAATCTAAATTTTTTATAGAATAAATAATGCAATCGTTATCAAATGAGTGAAAATGAATTATATAAGTTTATTTTTATTACATCTACAGCGTAATATTCGACATGAAAAAATAAATGAAAATTATGACCTTCATATATATATAATATAAACAATGATTGAATGAATTCGATACAACTGTATGGGGCACACTAAGAGCCACTTTAATGATTTTCAACATTATAAAGTGTTAAAATATTAGCGAACTCTTTCAGCTACTTGACATTTATGAAGAAATATTTGTGTTTACCACTTAAGTACGAGTAATTATAATAAGGAAAACGCCAATCAAAATAGAATTAAACAGGATCAGATAATACTTAAATATTGATCTATAAACGGAAGTAATTTTGCCTTACGATTGGGTGCTACATTTTCAGATAATGATAAGACTTTCATTTTTATAAAGCTTAAACAGAAAATAAAAAATTACATTAGAAATATTTAAAATTTTTACATTTCTAAAATAACAATAAACTTTAATAATATGTTAAAGCCGAATGGAATGAAATGCATTGTTTTGTTGTATTTTATTAATATTTATTCTATTCATATTTTTATAGTGATGTTAAGAGCATACAATATTATTTTCTACATATTTAAATATTTAAGATTCAATATAATACAATATTCTATCAAAGTAGTAAAGAATGTAATTATAACAAATTGATTCTCAGTACCGATGACAGCAGCAACTTTTTTTGGCGTTGATTCTATAAGGTGTTTCCAGAATAGCTTTAAGTATGTTAGCTCATTTCTTTAAGAAAATTATCTTTAGAAACCTTTGATATTCGTAGATCTACTCATAATTGCTTTCTAATTTATCTTTTCAAATACTTCATTAGATTCAAATTTAGAAAATAATTCAGACAAAAACTTTGTTCGAAATCATTTCAGCACAGTTGTTTGCTACTTTAGTTTTTTATCTTAGATTATCACACTGACATCGTTGTCGCACTGTAAGATAAACTTAAACTTAGTTCCAATAATTCCTAATTTGTTGAGAAATGGCCCTATGATTATTATTGTTGACAAGAAAAGTTTTATTTTGTATATGGATATCAGAATCTAATATTTTAATTTTAATAGATAATGCATAAAATTTATTTTAGAAATGCCATATTTAATTAATAATTTATCTAGTAATAATCTTTTAAAAACTTAATTAAAAAAATAAAGGATTATTACTAAGCTAACTTAATTATGCACCATTAGATATAGTGTATTTGCATTACAAGGACGAAAACTGGCTTTATGATTTGCCAAACAGTATGAAGTTTTTACTTTCTGTTTAACTTTGTTATCTAGCAGAATTTTTTCCCTTTGCGTATGACACATTAAACGTCAATAATCACCAAAATTGCATATACTCAGCTTTTGACCATTCATCATAAGAACGTAAAATATTAGTATTTGGCACGGTCCGATAATTCTGTCAGCAGGCGACTTTGCTGCGTCATTGGTGGTTTTTGGGTGTGTTTGATCGATCGTAATACGAATTCGAGGAACTATTTTTACTGTTAACTGGAAAGCTATAGCTTTAAAAACTCGTAAATAAAAAACATTTGCAGAGAGCTTCGATTAAAAATTCACTAATGCTCCTTCTTATATTTTTATTATTATATTTTTTGGCAGACTCTGAGCGCAATACTTGAAACTTTTACTGCAATAAAAATCATAAAGTTAAAAAATAATATAGTTTCTTGGAATAAAAATATTATTTTTGGATTACGACCTTAATTATTATTTAAAAACGGATAATGTTTTAATTAAATGTGACTATAACTTTGTTCGGGTTCCTGTGGAAGAGATTAAAAGTGTTTCTATCTAAACTGACGTCATTCGGTAGGTATGTACCAAATCACACACTTTAGTCCGGTTTACAGGAGAGGCTCGCTGCAGAACCTTCTTACAAAGCCTGACGTCCTTGTTCTGTCATGTCTTTGGCATGTGAACGTGAAGTCGTCACACACAAGTCGTCCTTGACCTCAGGAACGTTCAACAGGTATCGTCTGGGGTTTGTTTGTGCGTAGACAAGATTTAACGAACATTTCCACCTGAAAAAATTATAGAATTTAATTTACGCATCAATATAATTTGAATGAATGTATTTCTTGCTTATATTTTCATCCGGTAACTTGTAGTAAGCACGTACCCTATAATTTTCTTTTATCAAGTTTTGAATATGTAATATATAATGTTCTCGTTGCGAAATAGGGGATAAGATTTACAATTAAACAACCGACTAAACATTTACTTGTATTTTATAAAGAATACAAAAAAATTTGCAAAAATATGATAAAAGGAAGTATTGCGTGTACGAACATTGTTGTGAGGTGTGATATTTTATTTATTAAACTTTTAATATATATTTCTCTACATAGCGAATGCAAACATAAACACATTAAATATTTATGCGCAGTTAAATAAATGTAATAGCATTGCTTAAAATTTAGGTCTTCTATCTATTCTATACTCAAGGTTGTCCGGACATCGCCTCCTTATTGACACAGTTTTGCTCATTTTCTTAAATATTTGCAAGGATATAACTAAATCAATAATTTATATTTAATATAATTGATAAATAACAATAACAAAATTTATAAATATGCACAAAAATGATAACAGGCCCTAATTATAAAAGAAACTTTTTCATAGTTGTCATGTAACTAATTTAATATATTGTAATAACGGTGATTTAATTAAATATTTTTAGTTAATACACGTTTAAAACATTAATTCACTTGTAAATAAAGTTATATTTATTGTTTATAATATTTTAAGTATAATTAACTTATATAGCACATAGATATATGCTAAATAAGTTCATTAAGTCTGTAATAAATTGCTTAATGCTATAAAATTAATATGCATTAATTTATAAATAAATTAAACGATATAGAAGTTATCAGCTTTCTATATCGTTCTAGATACAGTATTTATAAAAAATATTTGAAAAGTAGGATTTAGTATGCTAAACAGTCTACTTCTACCCACATTCTTTTTAATGATGCAGTCACCGAGTGCAATTAATCAAATCGTGAGTTCATTTTAAAACTTTTATGTCAATTTTAATTATATAATCCATGCAACTAAATGATAAAAATAGATATTCAATTTAACTCTTTAAATGTATTTTTTACATTTATAAACATTATATTTTGAAATATTCTTGATAAATCTATGTAAGCTTATAACTTTACGTAAAATTGCTTATAATTATTTCAAAAAATATTAACATTATATTTTGAAATATTCTTGATAAATCTATGTAAGCTTATAACTTTACGTAAAATCGCTTATAATTATTTCAAAAAATATTAGCCTAATTAATGTAAATTAAATTGATTTGTAGATTAAATTGATAAGAATATTGTTTAATAAAATAAACAATATATATCGTAATATTGCAGCATTTTTAAAAATTAAATTCTTATATCATATTAGAATTAAATTTTTATCTAAATCAAATTAATAAAAATTGCGTAATTATATTTATAAAACAATAAATTTTTGTTTTATTTTTAGTTTTTCATGAATTTTTTTTTTTCATTTTATTATA